>UESW01003172.1:92504-109355 GCA_900491605.1 Calamus simplicifolius | reverse complement strand
GTTGTACTTCTTTCTTACACATAGGCCGTCTCATATTGAGGATGGCTTGAATTTTCTCTGGATTTGCCTCAATCCCTCGCCGTGTGACTAAGAAACCCAAGAATTTTCCTGCAGTGACTCCAAATGCACATTTGCGTGGGTTGAGTTTTTTCTATGAAGCCGGAGGTTGTGGAAAGTTTCCCGCAAATCAGCGACGTGGTCAGTGATGTGGGTGCTTTTTGTCAGCATATCATCCACATACCTCCATGTTGCGGCCGAGCTGATCCTTGAAGACTTTGTTCATCAACCTCTGATATGTAGCTCCTGCATTCTTCAACCCGAAGGGCATTACCTTGTAACAATAAATACCTTTCTCGGTGATGAAAGAAGTATGCTCTTCATCTGGAATGTCTAATTTTATCTGATTGTACCCTGAGAAAGCATCCATGAAGCTAAGAAGTTCATAGCCAGCAGTTGAATCTACTAACTGGTCGATCCGGGGCAGTGGAAAACTGTCTTTAGGACAAGCCTTGTTCAGATCAGTGTAATCAATGCATATTCTCCATCCTCCGCTGGCTTTCCGGACCATAACTACATTGGCCAACCAATCGGGATATCGGGCTTCTCGGATATGACCAGCCATAAGCAATTTGTCCACCTCTTCGTCAATAGCCCTCTGCCGCTCAGGAGCAAAGCTTCGTTTCTTCTGGCGAACAGGACGGCAGTTCGGGTTAATATTGAGCTGATGAGTAATCACCTCCGGGGATCCCGATCATATCCGTTACCTTCCAAGCGAAGACATCTGCATTCATTGATAAGAAAGCTAGGAGCTAGTCCCGGACCTCAGGGGGGAGGAGTTCACCAATCTGCACGATCTTAGTGTGATCATCCCCCAGAGGATAAGATTAGAAGTTCCGCTGGTTCTCCTCTCCGCTCAACTTCTCCGGGGTCAAACGACCCAGCGACTGGGGGAATGTTGGCCATTTGAGGACTAGGAGCCAGATGATAGCAAGGTCTGACCGAATTCACCTCTCCATGCATTACACCGATTCCTTGCTTGGCGGGGAACTGCACCAATAAGCGTTTAGTAGATATGACTGCATCTAACATGTTCAAGCCCGGGCGACCGAGAATGGCGTTGTAAGCCAGAGGGACCCGAACCACCAGAAAATCCATCATGACCATGCTTTGACACGGCGGCGATCCCGCTGTAGCTGGCAACGTAACCTCGCCCTCCACTCGGATGGAATCTCCGGTGAAGCCAACTAGAGGAGCGGCTACGGGCCGAAGAGAATCCAGAGAAAGATTCATCCGAAGAAATGCATCATAAGTAAGTACATTAGCGGAGCTCCCACTATCGATTAAGATTCTTTTTACAGGATGCCTAGCAATCGTCATTGAGACGACGACGCTATCATCTTTTACAATATTATTGCCCGCTATATCTCCCCAGAAGGGATTACATCATCTAACCCCTCACCCCCTCTCAATCTCTTAGAAGATGAAACTTTTCCGCGAGAAATCATACCTACCATCCTCTCCGTTGGGGGATTATCGATGCTGGCCTGAACGGGAGGAGGCCCCATCAAAGCTGGTACAGGAGGAGCTTCTTTCTTCTGGATGTATTGCCCAAGGTATCCTTTCTGAATTAGCTCTTCAATGGCCTGCTTCAAGTTCCGACATTCTTCAGTGTCATGGCCATAATCCCTATGGAAACGGCAATAGCGGCTTCTATCGCGGGCAGTGCCCTTCTTCAATGGAGGCGAACGCCGTAAATAGGGCTCGTTTTCGATTTCCATAAGGATATGAGTTCGAGGTGCTAAGAGGGGTGTAAGATGGTCCTCCCTGCGAGCTTGATTCTTGCGGCGATCAGTTGGTCGGCGCAAAGGTTCTGACTTCTTAGAAGGAGGTTCGTCCAACTCTGGTCGAGTAGATCTCTTGCTAGTTCTTCCTTGTGTACCTCTCCTGGATGAGTCAGCTTCGTCGGCGCGGATGTACTTCTGCGCTCGACATAGGAGATCAGCATAAGAAGGAGGTCTTTTGTCTAAAGAATAAGTAAAACGAGAGGGTCGGAGCCCCCGTTTTAGAGCCAAAGTGGCTATAGCATCGTCAAGATGATAGACTTCTAGGGCTGCTACTTTGAAGCGGGTTATAAAATCTTTTAAAGATTCTCCCTCTTGCTGCACGGAGAATAAACTGTCTGCTACTCGCGAAATTTTTCAACAAGCGTCGAAATAAGCCAGAAAAGATCTCTCCAATTGCCGGAAAGAATCAATACTGCGCAAGGGCAGACGAGAATACCAGACCCGGGCCGCCTTTCGAAGGGTGGCCGGAAAGGCCACACATAAAAGAGCATCCGGCGCCCCCTGGACTTGCATGATGGCCTTATAGCTCTCCAAATGATCTAAGGGATCGGTGGTGCCATCATAAGGGTCCAGCTGAGGAATCGAAACCTCCTTGGAATGGGTTCCTCCATAATCCGTCGAGTGAGAGGGGGGCGAGTATCATAGTCTGACCCCGGCTGATTATTGATTCTTTGACTGAGCTCCTCTAACCTGCGATCTTGCTCTTCCAGACGCTTTTGCATTCTGTCAGCTATACGTCCTCCTGTTGGTTCAGGAGAACTGGAAGGAGACTGGCGGCGCCACCGACGATGATCCGCATATGGCTCCTTCCCCCATCGTCGCCCAGCAGGTAGGCTGCTGGGGGAACAGAAGACGTGAACCATCCTCAGAGCCTTCAGAACATCGCCTTCCAAGAGAATAAGAGTGAAGAGGCTTTGCCGGAGGAGATCTTCGAGCTGATTGTCGGCTAACGGGAGTAGCTGACCTAGGTAATAGAGGCGGCTCAGGCCGCAGGTGGGCTCCTCGAGAGTGACGCTCTTGCATCTGTCGAACCATCCCGACAAGAGTTTAAACTTGTTGGGTGAGGACCGATAATGGATCCTGAGGAATAGCCGGAACCGGTGACGGTGGGGAAGAACCGGAGAGCTTGGTTTCGCCGGCTGAGAAGGGCTAAGGGCTGCGAAATCATGGTTAGGAGGCGAAAGATGCCCCCCAGACCAATCAACGGGGTCTTCTTCTAGAGATCTGGAACTCATGTTCGTGGAATCGTAGAACAGGTATGTCTCACCGCTCCGACGATGCCCCCTACCTGGCGCGCCAATCTGTTGATGCCGGATCACCAGATTTTTTCGTTTATGGTTTTCAGGATCTCTTTTTTGGAAGGAAGAAGCAGCCCCCCTCCCCCTCCTTCCTCCCTTTATCCTTTTTCTCTTGTACGTGTTATTATTATTATTTTCTTTTGTTGTTTTAATTTTGAAAATCCACATGTAGGATAAGTGTTTATCTTGCATTACGTGGTCATTCGGTAATAATACTTAATAAGGATATTAAGAAACTTGCTCATGAAGACATCTTTTTCATGATGATCTTGATTATCCCAAGGGAATGTCAGGGATAGTGGAGACGTCAGAATGAGGGAAAAGGGATCTAGCTCTAAAATAGAGGTTCAATGTCTCCTTTTGGTGTTTGTCTTATGCGAACCATTTAAGGCGTGATGATGTTTAGTATTTCTCGATTTCTGTTCCAAATATGACGATTTATCTCGTTTAATGGTTCTGACATGGGGATTATTCTTAAACCGGGGGGCCGTCCAGACTCTGGGGGCCGCCCAGGACTGGGGGCCGTCCAGACTCTGGGGGCCGCCTAGAATTGTCTTATGCGAACCATTTAAGGCGTGATGATGTTTAGTATTTCTCGATTTCTGTTTCGAATATAACGGTTTATCTCGTTAATGGTTCTGACATGGGGATTATTCTTAAACCGGGGGCCGACCAGACTCTGAGGGCCGCCCAGGACTGGGGGCCGTCCAGACTCTGGGGGCCGCCTAGAACCGAAGGCCGTCTAAACTCTGAAGGCCGCCCAAGACTGGGGGCCGCCCAGGACTGGGGGTCGTCCAGACTCTAGGAGCCGCCTAGGACCGGAGGCCGTCTAGACGCTGGAGGCCGCCCAAGACTGGGGGCCGCCCAGGACTGGGGGCCGTCTAGACTCTAGGGGCCGCCTAGGACCGGAGGCCTTCTAGACGCTGGAGGCCGCCCAAGACTGGGGGCCGCCCAGGACTGGGGGCCGTCCAGACTCTAGGGGCCGCCTAGGACCGGAGGCCTTCTAGACGCTGGAGGCCGCCCAAGACTGGGGGCCGCCCAGGACTGGGGCCGTCCAGACTCTAGGGGCCGCCTAGGACCGGAGGCCGTCTAGACGCTGGAGGCCGCCCAAGACTGGGGGCCGCCCAGGACTGGGGGCCGTCCAGACTCTAGGGGCCGCCTAGGACCGGAGGCCGCCTAGACTCTGGAGGCCGCCCAAGACTGGGGGGCCGCCCGGGACTGGGGGCCGTCCAGACTCTAGGGGCCGCCTAGGACCGGAGGCCGTCTAGACTCTGGAGGCCGCCCAGGACTGGGGGCCGCCTAGAACCGAAGGCCGTCTAGACGCTGGAGGCCGCCCAAGATTGAGGGCCGCCCAGGACTGGGGGCCGTCCAGACTCTAGGGGCCGCCTAGGACCAGAGGCCGCCTAGACTCTGGAGGCCGCCCAGACTGGGGGCCGCCCAGGGACTGGAGCCCGTCCAGACTCTAGGGCCGCCTAGGACCGGAGGCCGTCTAGACGCTGGAGGCCGCCCAAGACTGGGGGCCGCCCAGGACTGGGGGCCGTCCAGACTCTAGGGCCGCCTAGGACTGGAGGCCGCCTAGACTCTGGAGGCCGCCCAAGACTGGGGGCCGCCCAGGACTGGGGGCCGTCCCGACTCTAGGGGCCGCCTAGACTCTGGAGGCCGCCCAAGGCTGGGGGCCGTCCAGGGCTTGGGCCGCCCAAGCTGCCTTTTATTTATTTAGTTTAACTATTTGTTCATTATCTATATCATTTTAAAATACTTAGTATACTTTCATGTTGGGCTGCTATTAAAGGAGATAAATTAAAAGATTTTTTTATTAAAATGAGATTAAGCCGCATTAGGACTCTCAGAAAGGGATTAAAGCAAAAAGAGAGCAAATTTTCTCTTACATGCCAAAAATATGCTTGTACAGCCAACATATATACAATATCAACACCAAAAAGGATGAAAATGCCAAGCATGACAATGAATTGCCTAAAACACAACTCTTATTAAATGTTTACATTAGTTAAAATTTAATAATATTAAAAGAATCTAAATAGTCCTAATACAAATGTTATAATTTCAATGCTTTAAGACAATTAAGTCACCTCTTTAGTGTTGCTAGCAGCCTAATTGTGAAAATATTATGATACAGACGATACATTAGTACCTACCAATGGGAATGATGGCCCATGAGATCTGCAAGCAGACTAGGTCCAACCCTAATTTTACCCAAACCAAACCTAGCCTGATATCATTTCAAGACTTTATACCAAAACCCACCCCTTAGCCAATTAGGATAAATTAGATCGTGTTCCTAAAAATATTGCGAGGGTGAAAAAATCATGACCCACTCATCAACCCAGCCTACAATTGACATGATATAAGCACATTAAAGCATGGCTATTACGTGAATATAAGCTGATTGGTGGGCCTTATCCCATCGAGCACATGGACCTGGCGATTGATGGGCCTGATCCCATCAACAGCATGGGTCAAACGGTGGGTGAGTCTGGCTGTGTCAGGCTACGCAGGTCAGGTGACAGATGGGCCTTCCAGAAGCCGCTGGAGGCCGACTTGAAAAAATCGAAGCCGCTAGGCTGACTTGGAAGAGTCGAGATTGCTAAGGCCGACTTGGAAGAGTCGAAATCGCTAAGGCCGACTTGGAAGAGTCGAGATTGCTAAGGCCGACTTGGAAGAGTCGGATCCGTTGGAGCCAACTTGGAAGAGTTAGGGCCGCTAGGGCTGACTTGGGAGTAGGCATGGGCACTGGGCCGTGCCTGGCAAGGCACGGCCCAGGCCCATCTTACCAGAAAAATTACCATGCCGTGCCAGGCACGGCCCAGCACGGCCCACTAAAAAAATTCAAATTCGGTACGACAAATGGGGCCATGCCAGGCACGGCCCACTAAAAAATTCAAATTCGGTACGACTCGTGACCCAACAAGAAATGGACCACAGGCCGTGCCTGGCACGGCCAGCATGGCCGTTGCTGGGTCGTGCCAAAACGGCCCAGAAGCCGTTTTATGGGCCATGCCATGGCACGGCCCAGCAGGGCCGTTGCTGGGCCGTGCCATGGCACGGCCCACAAAACATCTTCTGGACCGTTTTGGCATGGCCCAGCAACGGCCCTGCTGGGCCGTGCCATAACGGCCCTATTGGGCCATTTTGTAGGCCGTGCCATGGCACGGCCCACAAGGGCCGTGCCATGGCACGGCTGGTGCTAGGAGCACACTGTGCACCTAGGCACCAGCCAGCTGATCCAAGCCATGATCCTGATCGACGATAATAGATCCGACGATTGCGATCGATCTGATCGAAGATGATCCGACGATTGCGATCGATCCATGCCATAATCCTGATCGACGATGATCGATCCAACGGTTGCGATCCATCTGATCGGCGATGATCCGATGGTTGCGATCGATCCAAGTCATGATACCGATCGACGATGATCGATCGGACCGTTGCGATCAATTCGATCGGAGACGATCCGACGGTTGTGATCGATCCAAGCCATGATCCCGATCGGGGATGATCGATCCGACAGTTGCGATCCATTCGATCGCCGATGATCCGACGATTGCGATCGAGACGATTGCGATCGATCCAAGCTGATATGGATAATGAACAAAATAGTTAAACTAAAGAAATAAAAGGCAACTTGGACGGCCCCCAGTCCTGGACGGCCCCAGTCTTGGGCGGCCTCCAGAGTCTAGGCGGCCTCCGGTCCTAGACGGCCCCCAGTCCTGGGCGGCCTCCAGAGTCTAGGCGGCCTCCGGTCCTAGGCAGCCCCTAGAGTCTGGACGGCCCCCAGTCCTGGGCGGCCCCCAGTCTTGGGCGGCCTCCAGAGTCTAGGCGGCCTCCGGTCCTAGGCGGCCCCTAGAGTCTGGACGGCCCCCAGTCCTGGGCGGCCCCCAGTCTTGGTGGCCTCAGAGTCTAGGCGGCCTCCGGTCTAGGCGGCCCTAGAGTCTGGACGACCCCCAGTCCTGGGCGGCCCCAGTCTTGGGCGGCCTCCAGAGTCTAGGCGGCCTCGGTCTAGGCGGCCCCTAGAGTCTGGACGGCCCCAGTCCTGGGCGGCCCCCAGTCTTGGGTGGCCTCCAGAGTCTAGGCGGCCTCCGGTCTAGGCGGCCCCTAGAGTCTGGACGGCCCCCAGTCCTCGGCCTCCGGTCCTAGGCGGCCCCTAGAGTCTGGACGGCCCCAGTCCTGGACGGCCCCCAGTCCTGGGCGACCCCTAGTCTTGGGCGGCCTCCAGAGTCTAGGCGGCCTCCGGTCCTAGGCGGCTAGCCTCAGGCGATCCCCCGGTTTAAGAATAATCCCCACATCAGAACCATTAAACGAGATAAGCCGTCATATTCGGAACAGAAATCGAGAAATGCTAAACATCATCACGCCTTAAATGGTTCGCATAAGACAAACACCAAAAGGAGACATTGAACCTCTATTTTAGAGCCAGATCCCTTTTCCCTCACTCTGACGTCTCCACTATCCCTGACATTCCTTTGGGATAATCAAGATCATCATGAAAAAGGATGTCTTCATGAGCAAGTTTCTTAATATCCTTATTAAGTATTATCACTGAATGACCACGTAATGCAAGATGAACACTTATCCTACACGTGGACCTCCAAAATTAAAACAACAAAAGAAAATAATAATAACACGTACAAAAGAAAAAAAGGATAAAAGGGAGGAAGGAGAGGGGAAGGGGGCGCTTCTTCCTTCGAAAAAGAGATCCTGAAAACCCTAAACAAAAAATCTGGTGATCCAGCATCAACAGATTGGCGCGCCAGGTAGGGGACATCGTCGGAGCGGTGAGGCATACCTGTTCTACGATTCCACGAACATGAGTTCCAGATCTCTAGAAGAAGACCCCGTTGATTGGTCTGGGGGGCATCTTTCGCCTCCTAACCATGATTTCGCAGCCCTTAGCCCTTCTCAGCCGGCGAAACCAAGCTCTCCGGTTCTTTCCCCACCGTCACCGGTTCCGGCTATTCCTCAGGATCCATTATCGGTCCTCACCCAACAAGTTCAAACTCTCGTCGGGATAGTTCGACAGATGCAAGAGCATCACTCTCGAGGAGCCCACCTGCGGCCTGAGCCACCTCTATTACCTAGGTCAGCTACTCCTGTTAGCCGACAATCGGCTCGAAGAAGATCTCCTCCGGCAAAGCCTCTTCACTCTTATTCTCTTGGAAGGCGATGCTCTGAAGGCTCTGAGGATGGTTCACGTTCTGTCTCCTGTTCCCCTAGCAGCCCACCTGCTGGGCGACGACGGGGGAAGGAGCCATATGCGGATCATCGTCGGTGGCGCCGCCAGTCTCCTTCCAGTTCTCCTGAACCAACAGGAGGACGTATAGCTGACAGAATGCAAAAGCGTCTGGAAGAGCAAGATCGCAGGTTAGAGGAGCTCAGTCAAAGAATCAATAATCAGCCGGGGTCGGACTATGATACTCGCCCCCCTCTCACTCGACGGATTATGGAGGAACCCATTCCAAGGAGGTTCCGATTTCCTCAGCTGGACCCTTATGATGGCACCACCGATCCCCTAGATCATTTGGAGAGCTATAAGGCCATCATGCAAGTCCAGGGGGCGCCGGATGCTCTTTTATGTGTGGCCTTTCCGGCCACCCTTCGAAAGGCGGCCCGGGTCTGGTATTCTCGTCTGCCCTCACGCAGTATTGACTCTTTCCGGCAATTGGAGAGATCTTTTCTGGCTCATTTCGACGCTTGTCGAAAAATTCCGCGAGTAGCAGACAGTTTATTCTCCGTGCAGCAGCAGGAGGGAGAATCTTTAAAAGATTTTATAACCCGCTTCAAAGTAGCGGCCCTAGAAGTCTATCATCTTGAAGATGCTATAGCCACTTTGGCTCTAAAACGGGGGCTCCGACCCTCTCGTTTTACTTACTCTTTAGACAAAAGACCTCCTTCTTCTTATGCTGATCTCCTAAGTCGAGCGCAGAAGTACATCCGCGCCGACGAAGCTGACTCATCCAGGAGAGGTACACAAGGAAGAACTAGCAAGAGATCTACTCGACCGGAGTTGGACGAACCTCCTTCCAAGAAGCCAGAACCTTTGCGCCGACCAACTGATCGCCGCAAGAATCAAGCTCCCAGGGAGGACCATCTTACACCCCTCTTAGCACCTCGAACTCATATCCTTATGGAAATCGAAAACGAGCCCTATTTACGGCGTCCGCCTCCATTGAAGAAGGGCACTGCCCGCGATAGAAGCCGCTATTGCCGTTTCCATAGGGATTATGGCCATGACACTGAAGAATGTCGGAACTTGAAGCAGGCCATTGAAGAGCTAATTCAGAAAGGATACCTTGGGCAATACATCCAGAAGAAAGAAGCTCCTCCTGTACCAGCTTTGATGGGGCCTCCTCCCGTTCAGGCCAGCATCGATAATCCCCCAACGGAGAGGATGGTAGGTATGATTTCTCGCGGAGAAGTTTCATCTTCTAAGAGATTGAGAGGGGGTGAGGGGTTAGATGATGTAATCCCTTCTGGGGGAGATATAGCGGGCAATAATATTGTAAAAGATGATAGCGTCGTCGTCTCAATGACGATTGCTAGGCATCCTGTAAAAAGAATCTTAATCGATAGTGGGAGCTCCGCTAATGTACTTACTTATGATGCATTTCTTCGGATGAATCTTTCTCTGGATTCTCTTCGGCCCGTAGCCGCTCCTCTAGTTGGCTTCACCGGAGATTCCATCCGAGTGGAGGGCGAGGTTACGTTGCCAGCTACAGCGGGATCGCCGCCGTGTCAAAGCACGGTCATGCTGGATTTTCTGGTGGTTCGGGTCCCTCTGGCTTACAACGCCATTCTCGGCCGCCCGGGCTTGAACATGTTAGATGCAGTCATATCTACTAAACGCTTATTGGTGCAGTTCCCCGCCAAGCAAGGAATCGGTGTAATGCACGGAGAGGTGAATTCGGTCAGACCTTGCTATCATCTAGCTCCTAGTCCTCAAATGGCCAACATTCCTCCAGTCGCCGAGTCGTTTGACCCCAGAGAAGTTGAGCGGAGAGGAGAACCAGCGGAACTTCTAATACTTATCCCCTGGGGATGATCACACTAAGATCGTGCAGATTGGTGAACTCCTCTCCCCTGAGGTCCGGGACCAGCTCCTAGCTTTCTTATCAATGAATGCAGATGTCTTCGCTTGGAAGGTAACGGATATGATCGGGATCCCTCCGGAGGTGATTACTCATCAGCTCAATATTAACCCGAACTGCCGTCCTGTTCGCCAGAAGAAACGAAGCTTTGCTCCTGAGCGGCAGAGGGCTATTGACGAAGAGGTGGACAAATTGCTTATGGCCGGTCATATCCGAGAAGCCCGATATCCCGATTGGTTGGCCAATGTAGTTATGGTCCGGAAAGCCAGCGGAGGATGGAGAATATGCATTGATTACACTGATCTGAACAAAGCTTGTCCTAAAGACAGTTTTCCGCTGCCCCGGATCGACCAGTTAGTAGATTCAACTGCTGGCTATGAACTTCTTAGCTTCATGGATGCTTTCTCAGGGTACAATCAGATAAAATTAGACCTCTCAGATGAAGAGCATACTTCTTTCATCACCGAGAAAGGTATTTATTGTTACAAGGTAATGCCCTTCGGGTTGAAGAATGCAGGAGCTACATATCAGAGGCTGATGAACAAAGTCTTCAAGGATCAGCTCGGCCGCAACATGGAGGTATATGTAGATGATATGCTGACAAAAAGCACCCACATCACTGACCATGTCGCTGATTTGCGGGAAACTTTCCACAACCTCCGGCTCCATAGAATAAAACTCAACCCACGCAAATGTGCATTTGGAGTCACTGCAGGAAAATTCTTGGGTTTCTTAGTCACACGGCGAGGGATTGAGGCAAATCCAGAGAAAATTCAAGCCATCCTCAATATGAGACGGCCTATGTGTAAGAAAGAAGTACAACAACTCACTGGAAAGATAGCAGCGTTAAGCCGATTCTTATCCAGATCAGCCGAGAGATGTTTACCTTTCTTTAAAGTCTTACGTAAGGCAGATGGCTTCGAGTGGACAGAAGACTGTCAACAAGCTTTTGAAGAGCTTAAGGAGTTCTTGTCCACACCTCCCCTGTTATCCAAACCGGAGCAAGGGGAAAAGCTCTTTCTATATCTTGCGGCTTCTTCGGAGGCCGTTAGTTCTGTCCTGGTGCGTATCGGCGATCACGCCGTTCAACGACCTATATATTATACCAGCAAGGTGCTTCACGGTGCAGAAGAAAGGTATTCCAAAACGGAGAAGGTCATCTTCGCTTTATTTGTTTCTGCTCGCCGACTCAGACCCTACTTCCAAGCCCATCCCATAGTCGTTCTCACTGATCAACCTCTCAGAGCTATTTTATCACGACCAGACACTTCTGGCCGGTTAGCCAAATGGGCGATCAAGTTAGCAGAATTCGACTTATCATTTCAACCTAGAGCATCTTTGAAATCTCAGGTTTTGGCTGATTTTCTAGTAGAATGCACCTGGTCTGAACAGCCTCAAGAAGAACTTCCCCGAATTCTGTCAGATAATGAGAAGACGGATCATGAAGCATGGGTCCTCCATGTTGATGGAGCCTCTAATTCACAAGGTAGCGGAGCTGGGCTCATTCTCGCTAGCCCGGAGGGCACGGTACTAGAATATGCTCTTCGTTTCCTCTTTGAAGCCACCAATAATCAAGCTGAATATGAGGCTTTGCTGACCGGAATCAAACTAGCACATGGAATGGGAATCAGAAGTCTTCGAGTCTTCACCGACTCACAGCTCATTTCCGCCCAAGTATCAGGAGAGTATGAGGCTCGTGACCCTATCATGTTTCAATATCTGAATAAAGTTAGATCATTAATTCCCTTATTGGATCACTTTGCTATTAGTTATATACCCAGAGGTGAAAATGCTAGGGCCGACATGTTAGCCCGACTAGCTACCTCGATGGATAGTGCCATGGGTAAGACCTACATCGAGTATCTGGAGACACCTAGCATCGAAGCTACTGAAGAAGCTCTGCCCATTATCCAAAAAGAAGCCTGGATGGAATCTTATATCCGGTATCTAAAAGACGGCGTTCTTCCAGTTGATCGTGAAGAAGCTAAGCTGCTTAAACGGAGGGCTTCCAAATTTGTGCTACTAGAAGGCCAACTTTATAAAAAATCCTTCTCTCAGCCCCTCCTCAAATGTGTTAGTTCGGTAGATGCAGATTATGTCCTTAGGGAAATTCATGAAGGCATCTGTGGGAATCATTCTGGAGGGCGATCTTTAGCACGCAAGGCTCTCCGACAAGGATACTACTGGCTCACCATGCAAGAGGATGCAACAGAATTAGTAAAAAGATGTGATTCATGCCAACGGTACGCCAACATTCAACGGCAACCGTCTTCTCAGCTAATTCTCTTTCTTCTCCCTGGCCCTTCGCTCAGTGGGGTATGGATATCCTCGGCCCTTTCCCCCCTGCGACAGGACAGCGCAAATTTCTACTAGTGGCCATTGATTATTTTACTAAATGGGTCGAAGCTGAAGCACTTGCCAAAATCACTGAGGCCAAGGTCAAAACCTTTTTCTGGAAAGCCATTATTTGTCGATACGGCATTCCGCACACCCTTATCACTGACAATGGCCGACAGTTTGACAACAACGCCTTTCGGACTTTCTGTACTGATCTCGGTATCGTGCAACGATTCACCTCCGTCGGCCATCCACAATCTAATGGAGAAGCTGAAGTTACAAATCGCATGATATTGCGGGGGTTAAGGACCAGATTAGATACGTCCAAAGGAAGGTGGGTAGAAGAGCTCCCGAATGTACTTTGGGCGTATCACACAACTCCCAGAACACCGACGGGAGAAACACCCTTCAATTTGGTCTTTGGTTCCGAAGCTGTTATTCCCGTGGAAATTGGCCTACCAAGTAGCCGAGTGGAAACTTACAACGAAGCGGACAACCTTCCTAATCTGAGGGCCAATCTTGACCTCATCGACGAAGCAAGAGATCGGGCTCGAATTAAAATGGCGGCATACCAGCAACAAGTGGCGAGGTACTATAATTCCCGCGTCCGCTCGAAGAGTTTCCGTCAAGGAGATTTAGTTCTGAGAAAAGCTTCGGTATCCAAACCGGAAGGGGGCAAATTGTCTCCAAACTGGGAAGGGCCCTATCGGGTAGGAGAAGTCCTTCACCGTGGAGCCTACCGGCTTGAAGACTTAAGCGGACAGCTAATCCCTCGAACATGGAATGCAGACAACCTCCGGCCGTATTACCAGTAATGTAATGTTTTTATTCAAATATTAGATGATCCTATGCATTTGAATGCGATTTTCAGATAATTCTTTGCGACGGCCCTACGGTCCAAAGGACACCCCCAGGCCGGTGTAACTCACCCCTGAGGAGGTTCAAGTCCTTGACTCAAGCGGCCTCGAACTGAGATGGACGGCTCGACGGCCCTACGGTCCAAAGGACACCCCCAGGCCGGTGTAACTCACCCCTGAGGAGGTTCAAGTCCTTGACTCAAGCGGCCTCGAACTGAGATGGACGGCTCGACGGCCCTACGGTCCAAAGGACACCCCCAGGCCGGTGTAACTCACCCCTGAGGAGGTTCAAGTCCTTGACTCAAGCGGCCTCGAACTGAGATGGACGGCTCGACGGCCCTACGGTCCAAAGGACACCCCCAGGCCGGTGTAACTCACCCCTGAGGAGGTTCAAGTCCTTGACTCAAGCGGCCTCGAACTGAGATGACGGCTCGGGCTCGACGGCCCTACGGTCGACGGCCCTACGGTCCAAAGGACACCCCCAGGCCGGTGTAACTCACCCCTGAGGAGGTTCAAGTCCTTGACTCAAGCGGCCTCGAACTGAGATAGACGGCCCCCAGTCTTGGGCGGCCTCCAGAGTCGACCTCCGATCCTAGGCAGCCCCTAGAGTCTGGACGGCTCGATGGCCCTACGGTCCAAGTATAACTCATTCCTAAGAAAGTATAAATCCTTGATTAGGATAGCTTTGAGTTGTACTTCGAGGATAATTGAGTACTGGCGAGCCATCTAAACCAAGTAGCACCATTGTCCTAATCCGCAAATAGGAGCCAAGAATTAAGCAGAGGAAATATTAAATAATACTAAATCAATAAAGAGTAACATTCATTCATTTAAAGTTAATCTGCTGCGAAACCTTGCGAAATCTTGTCAGCAGATAGATTTTCACAACAAAAAGGTCCTTAAATGGGACCGAATCTAAAATTAAAATCAAAATAAAGCTCAACACCCTTGATCAGTTCTTTGAATGCTCTTTCTCTGCATCAGGATTGACAGCCGGCTCCTCGGCAAGAGGCTTTTCTACAGCAAGAGTCTTAGTCGCCACTGCTCCACTCACCACGTCTTCGACCTCCATATCGGAAACTCCTTCGTCATCCACGGGTCGAAAACGTTCGAGGTCCTTTAAGTCGAACTGTCGGGCCAATATCCGCTTGCATTTCTCAAAGCCTTCAACGAAAGCATCTAGGGCAGCTTCCTGGAACTCCGCTTCAAAATCTGGGGACCCTTGTATTCCTTGATAGCGTCCCTGGCTTTAGCTTCAGCTATGGCCACTTTTTCCTGAGCTTTGGCCTCAGCCACAGCTATCTTTTCCCGAGCTTCGGTCTCGATCGTAGCCATCTTCTTCTGAGCCTCCACCATTGCTGCTGCAACTTTATCGAGAGCATTTTTGGTGTCCTTCTCGGCTAAAACCAGTTTCTCCATGGCATCACGAGCGGTGGCCTCCGCGCTATCTGCCCGATTCTCCGTGTGTTCCAGCCTGAGGGAAGTTTCTTTTAACTTTTCTTCCGTTGGCAGCAACCTTGCCCGGACCTCACACAGCTGGGCATCTAAACTCTGCAGTTCCTTTTCTGCCCTCCCTCTCCAAGTCCGATAATCTTCCCGCATGACCCGAAGGTCATGCAATGCTTTTGATTCTCGGGCCCTTGTATCCACCAACTCTTTATCTAGGCTAGCATTCCGAGACTTGGCCCTATCTAAGTCTTCGCGTAGCACGAAGAGACCATTAGCCGTCTGCAAAACGCACTCAGTCAGTGTCCAAGTTTAATGATCAGAAAGGGAACACAAATCGGACTTTACCTGCAGTGCAGCGGTGAACATAGTGTCGAATGCCTCTGCCTGTGTTGCCTTCCTCAGTTTGTCTTGAAATCTGGGCAAGATCGCGAGTTTAAGGATTGTCTCTGATAGACAACTCTTGTATCCAACATTCTCGCTAGGTGGTTGGGGAGCTGAGGGCGGAGTCCTTAAAGTACCTGGTGAGGCGGGAACAGGAACATCCACTTCCGTCGATAACGAAGGACCTGGCAAGTCAGCTTTAGCTGCTTCTACATCCCTTGTAGACTCCCCAACGCTCTGGGCGGGAGATGGAATGGTCTCTGGAGGCTCCCTCTCGACGGGGTCTCCTATAGGGACCCCCGTCGGAGGACTCATTTCCCCTTCACTATCTTCTACTAAGGTCGCCTCAGGGATAACCGCTGGAGGTTGGACCTGACTGTCTGATCCTAATTGACGGGATCTTTTAGGTTCGCCCCCCGCTGGCGCATCACGCTCATTCTCTCTCTTTCGAAGCTTTGATACCAAGAAATCTCGAGAGAACTTGCTACAAAATGACGAACATAAGGGTTAGCTAAAAAGGAAAAGAGAAAAGAAAGATAATTCTTCGAAGCTCACCGGGCGCTGCAGCCAGCGACACCGGCACGAACGCAGCCTCCCGGAGATTATCCTCCGATAGCAACTCCCTACTAGGGGGAATAATTGTAGAAATTAAAGTATTAAATAACTCGCGTCTCTTTCTTCAATACTCGCGTTCTGGTTGGAGCTAGTATCTGGAATACCCCAATCCACATCTAACCCCTCCAAATGCGCATAAAAAAACCGAGACTTCCACCCTTTGATCTTAGATGGGAGGTTGAGTTTAAGAACCCTTTTAGGTCTTGAGGCAAAACTCCACCACCCATCCCTAACTGGGTTTCGGATTCTATACAGGGACCTAAACAAGGAAAGTCTAGCAGAAGCTCCATGAAAAGAGCAGAGAACTAAAAATGAAAATACAATACGGATGGAATTGGGAGTGAGCTGTGCCGGGATAAGGTGGTATCGGTTTAACAAATTTATAAAAAAAGAGTGAAACGGCAATCGTAGACCACTCTTAAAAAACTCTTCGTATAGAGCGATCTTACCTGGTTGCCCTCGACTGACCCTATCCTCTGGAAGAGGGACAGAAAGCTGAATGTCATTAGGAACTCCAAATTGAGCCCTAAGATTTCTAAGGTCCTGTGAAGACATGACGGAAGCAACGTCCGCCGGTCCAGCCAGTTTAGAGACAACCGCAGGAGGCTCTACCTCATGACCGGCGGACGAGCAAGGAACCCTAAGAGACTGAGGTAATGACCTAGACACGGGTTGAATGGATTGGGCAGCGGGTTGGTCCCCATGGATGATTACCCCTCCCAAGGCCTCTCGACGTGCTCGGAGAATCTCCTCTCGGGAGGGCTCTTTCATGGGACCCTTACCTTTTCTATCTACGGAAGGATCCATAAAGAAAAAGGAAGAGGAAGAAGAAAAGCCAACTAACCTGGGCTTGAGAAGATAAAAAACGGAGAAGATACACAAAACCGAAAACTAAAGGAAAGGGATGATCTTTTTAATATATATATGCCAGACATGACGTTTCGGGCACCGCAAGGATACATGA
>UESW01003172.1:35907-89916 GCA_900491605.1 Calamus simplicifolius | reverse complement strand
TTTAAGAACCCTTTTAGGTCTTGAGGCAAAACTCCACCACCCATCCCTAACTGGGTTTCGGATTCTATACAGGGACCTAAACAAGGAAAGTCTAGCAGAAGCTCCATGAAAAGAGCAGAGAACTAAAAATAAAAATACAATACGGATGGAATTGGGAGTGAGCTGTGCCGGATAAGGTGGTATCGATTTAACAAATTTATAAAAAAAGAGTGAAACGGCAATCGTAGACCACTCTTAAAAAACTCTTCGTATAGAGCGATCTTGCCTGGTTGCCCTCGACTGACCCTATCCTCCGGAAGAGGGACAGAAAGCTGAATGTCATTAGGAACTCCAAATTGAGCCCTAAGATTTCTAAGGTCCTGTGAAGACATGACGGAAGCAACGTCCGCCGGTCCAGCCAGTTTAGAGACAACCGCAGGAGGCTCTACCTCATGACCGGCGGACGAGCAAGGAACCCTAAGAGACTGAGGTAATGGCCTAGACACGGGTTGAATGGATTGGGTAGCGGGTTGGTCCCCATGGATCATTACCCCTCCCAAGGCCTCTCGACGTGCTCGGAGAATCTCCTCTCGGGAGGGCTCTTTCATGGGACCCTTACCTTTTCTATCTACGGAAGGATCCATAAAGAAAAAGGAAGAGGAAGAAGAAAAAGCCAACTAACCTGGGCTTGAGAAGATAAAAAAAGAAGATACACAAAACCGAAAACTAAAGGAAAGGGATGATCCTTTTTAATATATAAATGCCAGACATGACGTTTCGGACACCGTAAGGATACATGATGGTCCGTCAGTATAGCCGGACAGTGAAAAGACGCCATCCTCTTAGGGATGCACGCCTCCCCACCTTTTTCCTTTTTTTCGAAGTGTCTCTTATCACGTACTGAACTTTCGAAATTCAAATTTCCGCCCTTCTCCCTTGCATGTGCGTGCCGCACACGTATACAAGGAAGATGGGCGAGGGGGCATATATATGGATAATAATAAAATAGTTAAACTAAAGAAATAAAGGCAACTTGGACGGCCCCCAGTCCTGGACGACCCCCAGTCTTGGGCGGCCTCCAGAGTCTAGGCGGCCTCCGGTCCTAGACGGCCCCAGTCCTGGGCGGCCTCCAGAGTCTAGGCGGCCTCCGGTCCTAGGCAGCCCCTAGAGTCTGGACGGCCCCCAGTCCTGGGCGGCCCCCAGTCTTGGACGGCCTCCAGAGTCTAGGCGGCCTCCGGTTCTAGGCGGCCCCTAGAGTCTGGACGGCCACCAGTCCTAGGCGGCCCCCAGTCTTGGGCGGCCTCCAGAGTCTAGGCGGCCTCCGGTCCTAGGCGGCCCCTAGAGTCTGGACGGCCCCCAGTCCTGGGCGGCCCCCAGAGTCTAGGCGGCCTTCGGTTCTAGGCGGCCCCTAGAGTCTGGACGGCCCCCAGTCCTAAACGGCCCCCAGTCTTGGGCGACCTCCAGGTCTAGGCGGCCTCCGGCTCTAGGCGGCCCCTAGAGTCTGGACGACCCCCAGTCCTAAACGGCCCCCAGTCTTGGGCGACCTCCAGAGTCTAGGCGGCCTCCGGCTCTAGGCGGCCCCTAGAGTCTGGACGGCCCCCAGTCCTGGGCGGCCCCCAGTCTTGGGTGGCCTCCAGAGTCTAGGCGGCCTTCGGTTCTAGGCGGCCCCTAGAGTCTGGACGACCCCCAGTCCTAAACGGCCTCCGGTCCTAGGTGGCCCCTAGAGTCTGGACGGCCCCCAGTCCTGGACGGCCCCCAGTCCTGGGCGGCCTCCAGAGTCTAGGCGGCCTCCGATCCTAGGCGGCTCTCAGCCTCAGGCGATCCCCCGGTTTAAGAATAATCCCCACATCAAAATCATTAAACGAAATAAGCCGTCATATTCGGATCAGAAATCGAGAAATGCTAAACATCATCACGCCTTAAATGGTTCGCATAAAACAAACACCAAAAGGAGACATTGAACCTCTATTTTAGAGCCAGATCCCTTTTCCCTCACTCTGACGTCTCCACTATCCCTGACATTCCTTTGGGATAATCAAGATCATCATGAAAAAGATATCTTCATGAGCAAGTTTTTTAATATCCTTGTTAAATATTATCACTGAATGACCACGTAATGCAAGATGAACACTTATCCTACACGTGGACCTCCAAATTAAAACAACAAAAAAAATAATAATAACACGTACAAAAAAAAGAGAAAAAGATATAGATAAAAGGGAGGAAGAAGAGGGGGAAGGGGGCGACTTCTTCCTTCGAAAAAGAGATCCTGAAAATCAAAAAATCTGGTGATCCAGCATCAACAGACAGCCATGATCCCGATCGACGATGATCGATTGGATCGTTGCGATCAATTCGATCGAAGACGATCCGATGTTGCGATCGATCCAAACTATGATCCCGATCAAGGATGATCGATCCGATGGTTGCGATCAATCCAAGCCATGATCCCGATCGACGATGATCAATCCAACAGTTGCGATCCATCCGATCGAAGACGATCCGATGGTTGCGATCGATTCAAACCATGATCCTGATTGACAATGATCGATCAGACTATTGCGATCAATCCGATCGAAGACGATCCGATGTCTACGATCGATCCAAGCCATGATCATGATCGGCGATGATCAATCCGACGATTGCGATCCATCTGATCGTAGATGATCCGACATCTGCGATCGATCCAAGCCATGATCCCGATCGACGATGATCAATCCAACGGTTACGATCCATTCGATCGGAGACGATTCGAGGTCTGGATCGATCCAAGCCATGATTCCGATCGGCGATGATCAATTCGATTGAAGACGATCCGACGGTTGCGATCGATCCCAGCCATGATCTCGATCGGTGATGATCAATCCAACAATTGCAATCCATCCGATCGGAGACGATTCGATGGTTGCGACCGATCCAAGCCATGATCCCGATCGACAATAATCGATCGGACTGTTGCGATCCATCTGATCGGAGATGATTCAACATCTGCGATTTATCCAAGCCATGATCCCAATCAGGGATGATCGATCCGACGGTTGCAATCGATTCGATCGGAGACGATCCGACGGTTGCGATCGATCCATGCCATGATCCTGATCGACGATGAACAATTCGACGGTTGCGATCCATTCGATCGGCGACGATCCGACGATTGCGATCGATTCAAGCCATGATCCCGATCAGCGATGATCGATCTGATCGGAGACGATCCGACGGTTGCGATAGATCCATGCCATGATCCTGATCTGCTATTATCGATCGAACGATTGCGATCTATCCAATTGAAGACGATCCGACGATTGCGATCGATCCAAGCTATGATCCCGATCGGCAATGATCGATTGGACCATTATGATCAATCCGATCGAAGACAATCCGACATCTTCAATCGATCCAAGCCATGATCCCGATCGGCGATGATCGATCCGACGGTTATGATCGATCGAACCGTTGCGATCCGATCGGAGACGATCCGACGATTGCGATCGATTCAAGCCATGATCCCGATCGGGGATGATCGATCCAACGGTTATGATCCGATAGTTGCGATCGATCTAAGCCATGATCCCGATCGGCGATGATCGATCCGACGGTTGCGATCCATTCGATCGGCGATGATCCGACGATTACGATCTTTCTATTTTTTTCTTCTTACTTATTGTATGTTCTAGAGGTCAAGCCTAGCCCCCCTCCCTTTTGTACCATTTTAATTTTAAATTAATAAACTGATAGAGGTATGCCAAACCTTTCACAATTATGATGGCTTTATATTAATAAAAAAATTATTCCTATTAATTTTTTAATTTATCAAAGAAAAATTATATTTTTTATAATTTTTTTTATTTGAAATGTGCATGGGCCAGGCCCCAAGTGGGCCGTGCCTGGCACGGCCCACCTATGAACTTCACACTCACCCTCTTTGGGCCGAACCAAAGCCCTTTCCCTAGTAATTGCCAAGAAAATGAGGAGAGATCTCTCCAAGGAGTCTCTCCAGGGGTGGCCGATCGGGAGCTCTAGAGGAGCACCGACGAGCAGTGATGGAGAGTGAGAGTGAGCCAGGGGCAGTGAGCGTATACCTGAGAGAATCTGGGGCGTCGTATTTATAGGCAATCATTTGGATCTTGAGCGCCTTCTGGAAGGTTCGAAGGTTGTTAGGATACGGGAATGAATCGAATCAGGCCGTTGTAAGGCCGGTGGGATCCGTATCTTGTTCGTTGAGAGATCGACGGCTAGGAGAGCTCTTTGATGGCCTGAGATCTGATAGATGCGTAGGTCCCAGATAGTTATAATAGATCCTAGACCACTCTCCAACATAATTCCGTTACGATAGATCTAGGCTCTCCCGCGTCGAGTTCCACAGAGGTGAATATCGAGTCATGAATCACTCAGGGAGGCCAAGCTATAGAAGCTCGGGGGAAGCCGAGCTATATGAGCTCGGGGAGGCCGAGCTATGGGAAGCTCGGGAAGAGGAGCTACAGGAAGCTCGGGGAAGCCGGGCTATGGGAAGCTCGATGAAGACGAGCTATGGAAGCTCGGAGAAGCCGAGCTATGGGAAGCTCGTGGGAAGCCGAGCTATGGAAAGCTCGTGGGAAGACGAGCTACAGGAGGCTCGGGAAAAACGAGCCGTGGGAGGCTCGGGGGAGCCGAGCCGTGGGAGGCTCAGGAGAAGCCGAGCCATTGAAGGCTCGGGGAAACCGAGCTATAGGTAGCTCGAGGAAAATCGAGCTATGGGAGCTCGGAAAGGCCGAGCTACAGTTAGCTCGGGGAAGGTTGAGATATGGGTAGTTCGGAAAGGTCGGGCTATGGAAACCCGGAAAGAACGAGTCAGAGGCCGCATGGCCTGCCGGACCATATTAGTTTAGCTTATTCCTCGAGGGCATATCGTAGCGGGCAGCGGGATGGGGCTGATCCTAACCCCCTCCCACGATTATCAATGCAATGACGATTCTACCCCTCAACACATGCCCCCCACTCCCTAATTCGAAGCGTAGGTTCGAGCATAGGGAGTATAGGCTTAAGTGGCGCGATCTGCATTTGGGGATGCGTATTTGATTGCCTGCGCAATGATGCCCTAATTAATGCCGTGGGGTCGTCTTGCCTTTCCGAGGTGGATCCGTCATTCCTTAGGGGCGAAAGTAACGACTAGGAAAGCGCCACATGGGAAATCTCGATTTTCACGGTGCCCATAGTGGCAGTTCCGGACGCCTAGGTCGGGACGCCTCACCCTCACCCTAAGGCGGTTTCAATTGGAAAAATGAAGTCGTGGCGGCGCTATCCTTATTTATAATGCCCCTTTCGTTCTCCTTTGAAGAACTTCGTCTTCCCGTCTGCCTCGGGCCCTGGAGAGCCGAGCTTTGATCCCTTGAAGCAAAGTCCGGTTGGTTACTTCGGCTGCTCCGTTGGCTTGCGGATGCCCGACCGAGGTAAGGTGGTGACGGATCTCGTGCTCTTCACAGAACTGGCGGAACTTCGAATTATCGAATTGCCTGCCGTTGTCAGTGATTATAGTGTACAGGAGGCCAAAACGGCAGATGATGGATCTCCATACGAAATCCCTGGCCCGTGCTTCGGTTATTTGTGCAACTGCCTCCGCCTCGACCCATTTAGTGAAATAATCGATAGCGACGAATAGGAATTTCCGTTATCCCGTGGCGAGCGGAAACGGGCCGAGGATGTCCATCCCCCACTTGGCAAAGGGCCAAGCAAAGGATACGGGAACCAGGTTGGCGAAGGGGAGCCTCTGAATACTTGAGTGCCTCTGGCATGGGTCGCAAGCTCGGACAAGGTTGTCTACATCCTTCTGCATGGTTGGCCAATAGTAGCCTTGACGTAGCACCTTGTGACATAGGGACCGGCTTCCCAGATGGTTGCCGCAAATCCCCTCATGCACTTCGCGGAAGGCATAATCTACTTCAGACGGGCGAAGACATCTGAGCAATAGCATGGAGAAGGACCGTTTATAGAGCTGATCGTCGACCAACACATAATGGGTGGCCTGCAGCTTTAACCTTCTGGCTTCTCTTCGGTCGGACGGAAGTGATCCTTCTTTGAGGTACCTTAGAATGGGGTCGAACCATGATGGCTCGGCCTCAACTTGCATTACTCGGTCAGCTTCCGCGACACTGGGTCTTTCTCAAATCTCCAGGTGAAATTTTTACTCGGTGTTCATAGATTTCGTCGTTGCCAACCGAGACAATAGGTCGGCACGGGCATTCTCAAATCTAAGGATCTGAATAATCTCAAATTCGGGAAAATGGGAGAGTAGGCTCCGAACCTCTTGAAGATATCGGATCATATTCGGTTTTTGAGCTTCAAACTCCCCTCGTACATGACCTGCCACTAGTTGGGAGTCGGTGAAGGCATTAAGTTTCTCCACCTTAAGGCTGCGGGCGGTTCGAAGACCGGCCAGTAAGGCTTCGTACTCAGCTTCGTTGTTGGAGGCTGGGAAGGAGAAGCGGACGCCATATTCGAAGGTCACCCCCTCCGGACTAGTGAGAACCAAGCCCGCACCGGAGCGATGAGTGTTGGATGACCCGTCGACATGGAAGAGCCACCGGGCACCAATTTTCGATTCCTCGAGGGAGTCGAGGGTGGAGCCATCCTCTGGGATGGTACACTCGAGGAGGAAATTGGCTAACACCAGAGCTTTGATGGCCGGACGAGGTTGAAAACGGATATCATGCTCGCTCAGCTCAATGGCCCACTTAGTCATTCTCCCTGATGTCTTCTGGCGGTGGACCACCGCCTTGATTGGTTGGTCAGTCAGGACTGTCACGGAATGCGCCTGGAAGTACGGCTGCAGACTCTGAACTGAGATGATCAAGGCCAACACCATCTTTTCAATTCGGCTATATCTTGTCTCCGCATCGCGGAGTAGCCTGCTGACATAATAAATTGGCTTCTGGACCTTGTTTTCTTCCATGACCAGCACCGAGCAAACGGCACCTTCTGAAATAGCCAGATATAGGAATAGTATCTCGCCATGATTTGGATTGCTGAGGAGCGGGGGAGAGCCGAGGTACTTCTTGAGATCTTGGAATGATTTTTGACACTCGGGGGTCCACTGAAAGTTCTTAGCCGACCGGAGGGTTTTGAAGAAGGGAAGGCATCTTTCGGCTGAGCGCGCCACGAAGCGGTTGAGAGCCGCTATCCTCCCGGTTAAGCGCTGGACTTCTTTAATAGATGCCGAGGCGCCATCTGTTGAAGAGCTTGGATCTTCTGGGGGTTAGCTTCGATGCCCCGCTGGGAGACCATGAAGGTGAGGAACTTCCCGGAGTTGAAGCCGAGGAACTTCCCGGAGTTAACGCCGAAGGCGCACTTAGTCGGATTGAGCTTCATCTGATACTTGCGAAGTGTTGCAAAGCTCTCCGAGAGGTCCTCAACGTGCTGTGATGCTTCTTTGCTTTTGACCAGCATATCGTCGACATACACCTCCATGTTCCGACCGATTTGGTCCTTGAATACTTTGTTGACCAGCCTTTGGTAGGTGGCTCCTACATTTTTAAGACCAAAAGGCATAACACGGTAACAGTAAGTACCTCGATCGATTACGAAGGCGATCTTTTCTTCATCTTCGGGGGCCATCCGAATCTAGTTGTAGCCGGAGTATGCGTCCATGAATGTCAACATTTGATGACCCAAGGTGGCGTCCACAAGTTGATCAATCCGGGAGAGAGGAAAGCTGTCCTTCGAGCAGGCTTTGTTGAGGTCGGTGAAGTCGATGCAAATCCGCCACTTGCTGTTCGACTTCTTCACCATGACGACATTCGATAGCCAATTCGGGTAATTTACCTCCCGAACGAAGCTTGCCTTGATGAGTTTATCAACCTCCTCTTCAATAGCCCTCTGCCGCTCTGGGGCAAAGCTCCTCTTCTTTTGCTTGACAAGCTGGTACATCTCGTCCACATTAAGACGATGGACGAGAACCTCGGGGCTGATCCCTGGCATGTCAGAGGCGGACCAGGCAAAGACGTCGGCGTTGCTTCGGAGAAATTCGATCAACTCGCGCCGAGGTTCGCCTTTTAGCAGCGACCCAATTTTTATGGTTCGATCGGGACGAGCCTCGTCCAGCGGCACTTCTTCCAGTTCCTCGGCTGGCTCTCCTCGCTGTTCGGTGAAATCCTCCCAAGCATCCAGCCCGTTAACCTCCGGCATTCTAGACTGAAGGCTGGTGACGAAGCACTGTCAAGCCATGGTTTGGCTTCCTTGGACAACTCCAACTCTCCGCTTGGTGGGGAATTTTATAGACATGTGTGGGATGAAGACAACTACCTTGAGGGACATCAGGCCGGATCTCCCGAATATCGCATTGTAGGGCGACCTGAGTTTAGTTACTAGGAAGTCCATGTGAACAGTGACCATAAGGGGCCAGGTTCCCGCGCGAGCCGTTAAGGTTACGACCCCTTCCGGGATGATGACGTCGCCTGTAAATCCCATTAGGGTGGAATCCACGGCTCGAAGGTTTTCCATGAGCAGTCTCATCTTGGCAAACACATCGAGGTACAAAACATTCACAGAACTTCCACTGTCAACGAGGATCCGGCTTACATCATAGTCATTTAGATTGAGGGATACAACTAGTGCATCGTCATGGGGAAACTGTATCCCTTGGAGATCGTCGTCGGAGAGCTCGCCCGTTCGCGCTTTCTTTAGCGCCAATCCTTCGTCATCATTTCTGGAGCTCGAGCCGCCGGCCTCCTCGATCATGTTGATGTGACCGATTACAGGCGGATTTGGTGGAGGGGGTTGTTGAAGCTCGGGCTGGCGATCCCCCCTTGCCCTGGCTCGGGTGCCCTCCTGAACTGGTTCAGTCGGCCCCGTTGAATCAGCCTCTCAATCTCATTTTTCAGCTTCCAGCATTCCTCATTGTCGTGGTCGTGCTCCGGTGATAGCGGCAGTTGGTGGATCACCGGGAGCACGACCACGACACTGAGGAATGCTGGCAGCTGAAAAATGAGATTGAGAGGCTGATTCAACGGGGCCGACTGAACCAGTTCACGAGGGCACCCGAGCCAGGGCAAGGGGGGGATCGCCAGCCCGAGCTTCAACAACCCCTCCACCAAATCCGCCTGTAATCGGCCACATCAACATGATCGAGGAGGCCGACGGCTCGAGCTCCAGAAATGATGACGAAGGATCGGCGCCAAAGAAAGCGCGAACGGGCGAGCTCTCCTTCTCCGACGACGATCTCCAAGGGATACAGTTTCCCCATGACGATGCACTAGTTGTATCCCTCAATCTAAATGACTATGATGTAAGCGGATCCTCGTTGACTGTGGAAGTTCTGTGAATGTTTTGTACCTCGATGTGTTTGCCAAGATGAGACTGCTCATGAAAACCTTCGAGCCATGGATTCCATCCTAATGGGATTCACAGGCGACGTCATCATCCCGGAAGGGGTCGTAACCTTAACGGCTCGCGCGGGAACCTGGCCCCTTGTGGCCACTATTCACACGAACTTCCTAGTAACTAAACTCAGGTCGCCCTACAACGCGATATTCGGAAGACCCGGCCTGATGTCCCTCAAGGCAGTTGTCTCCATCCCACACCTGTCTATGAAATTCCCCACCAGGCGAGGAGTTGGAGTTGTCCAAGGAAGCCAAACCATGGCTCGACAGTGCTTCGTCACCAGCCTTCAGTCTAGAATGCCTGAGGTTGACGGGCTGGACGCTCGGGAGGATTTCACCGAACAGCGAGGAGACCAGCCGAGGAACTGGAAGAAGTGCCACTGGACGAGGCTCGTCCCGACCGAACCATAAAAATTGGGTCGCTGCTAAAAGGCGAACCTCGGCGCGAGTTGATCGAATTTCTCCGAGCAACGCCGACGTCTTCGACTGGTCCGCCTCTGACATGCCAGGGATCAGCCCCGAGGTTCTCGTCCACCGTCTTAATGTGGACGAGATGTATCGGCCTGTCAAGTAAAAGAAGAGGAGCTTTGCCCAGAGCGGCAGAGGGCTATTGAAGAGGAGGTTGATAAACTCATCAAGGCAACTTCGTCCGGGAGGTAAATTATCCGAACTGGCTATCGAATGTCGTCATGGTGAAGAAGTCGAACGGCAAGTGGCGGATTTGCATCGACTTCACCGACCTCAACAAAGCCTGCCCGAAGGACAGCTTCCCTCTCCCCGATTGATCAACTTGTGGACGCCACCTCGGGTCATCAAATGCTGACATTCATGGACGCATACTCCGACTACAACAGATTCGGATGGCCCCGAAGATGAAGAAAAGACCGCCTTCATAACCGACCGAGGTACTTACTGTTACCGTGTTATGCCTTTTGGTCTTAAAAATGCAGGAGCCACCTACCAAAGGCTGGTCAACAAAGTATTCAAGGACCAAATCGGCCGAAACATGGAGGTGTATGTCGACGACATGCTGGTCAAAAGCAAAGAAGCATCACAGCACGTCGAGGACCTCTCGGAGAGCTTTGCAACACTCCGCAAGTATCAGATGAAGCTCAATCCGACTAAGTGCGCCTTCGGCGTTAACTCCGGGAAGTTCCTCGGCTTCATGGTCTCCTAGCGGGGCATCGAAGCTAACCCCCAGAAGATCCAAGCTCTTCAACAGATGGCGCCTCCGGCATCTATTAAAGAAGTCCAGCGCTTAACCGGGAGGATAGCGGCTCTCAACCGCTTCGTGGCGCGCTCAGCCGAAAGATGCCTCCCCTTCTTCAAAACCCTCCGATCGGCTAAGAACTTCCAGTGGACCCCCGAGTGTCAAAAATCATTCCAAGATCTCAAGAAGTACCTCGGCTCTCCCCCACTCCTCAGCAGTCCAAATCCATGGCGAGACACTATTCCTATATCTGGCTGTTTCAGAAGGTGCCGTTTGCTCGGTGCTGGTCAGGGAAGAAAACAAGTCCAGAAGCCAATTTATTATGTCAGCAGGCTACTCCGCGACGCGGAGACAAGATATAGCCGAATTGAAAAGATGGTGTTGGCCTTGATCACCTCAGTTCGGAAGCTGCGGCCATACTTCCAGGCGCATTCCGTGACAGTCCTGACTGACCAACCCATCAAGGCGTGGTCCACCACCCGGAGGCATCAGGGAGAATGACTAAGTGGGCCATCGAGCTGAGCGAGCATGATATCCGTTTTCAGCCTCGCCCGGCCATCAAAGCTCAGGTGTTAGCCGATTTCCTCCTCGAGTGTACCATCCCAGAGGACGCTCCACCCCCGACTCCCCCGAGAACCGAAAACTGGCGCCCGGTGGCTCCTCCATGTCGACGGGTCATCCAACGCTCATCGCTCCGGTGCGGGCTTGGTTCTCACCAGTCCGGAAGGAGTGACCTTCGAATATGGCGTCCGCTTCTCCTTCCCAGCCTCCAACAACGAAGCTGAGTACGAAGTCTTGCTGGCCGGTCTCCGAATCGCCCGCAGCCTTAAGGTGGAGAAACTTAATGCCTTCACCGACTCCCAACTAGTGGCAGGTCATGTACGAGGGGAGTTTGAAGCTCGAAAATCGAACATGATCCGATATCTCCAAGAGGTTCGGAGCCTACTCTCCCATTTTCTCGAATTCGAGATTATTCAGATTCCTAGATCTGAGAATGCCCGTGCCGACCTTGTCTCGGTTGGCAACGGCGGAATCTATGGACACCGAGCAAAAATTTCACCTGGAGATCTTAGAAAGACCCAGTATCGCGGAAGCCGACCGAGTAATGCAAGTTGAGGCCGAGCCATCATGGTTCGACCCCATTCTGAGGTACCTCAAAGAAGGGTCACTTCCGTCCGACCGGAGAGAAGCCAGAAGCTAAAGCTGCAGGCCACCCATTATGTGTTGATCGACGACCAGCTCTACAAACGGTCCTTCTCCATGCCATTGCTCAGATGTCTTCGCCCGTCTAAAGCAGATTATGCCCTCCGCGAAGTGCATGAGGGATTTGCGGCAACCATCTGGGAAGCCGGTCCCTATGTCACAAGGTGCTACGTCAAGGCTACTATTGGCCGACCATGCAGAAGGATGCAGACAACCTTGTCCGAGCTTGCGACCCATGCCAGAGGCACTCAAGCATTCAGAGGCTCCCCTCGCCAACCTGGTTCCCGTATCCTCCGCTTGACCCTTTGCCAAGTGGGGATGGACATCCTCGCCCGTTTCCGCTCGCCACGGGACAGTGGAAATTCTATTCGTCGCTATCGATTATTTCACTAAATGGGTCGAGGCGGAGGCGGTTGCACAAATAACCGAAGCACGGGCCAGGAATTTCGTATGGAGGTCCATCATCTACCGTTTCGGCCTCCCGCACACTATAATCACTGACAACGGCAGGCAATTCGACAATCCGAAGTTCCGCCAGTTCTGCGAAGAGCACGGGATCCGTCACCACCTTACCTCGGTCGGGCATCCGCAAGCCAACGGAGCAGCCGAAATAACCAACCGGACTTTGCTTCAAGGGATCAAAGCTCGGCTCTCCAGGGCCCGAGGCAGACGAAAAGATGAAGTTCTTCAAAGGAGAACGAAAGGGGCACTATAAATATGGATAGCGCCGCCACTACTCCATTTTTCCAATTGAAACCGCCTCAGGGTGAGGGCGAGGCGTCCCGACCTAGGCATCCGAAACTACCACTATGGGTGCCGTGAAAATCGAGATTTCCCACGTGGCGCTTCCCCAGTCGTTACCTTCGCCCCTAAGGAATGACGAATCCACCTCGAAAAGGCAAGACGACCCTACAACATTAATTAGGGCATCATTGCGCAGGCAATCAAATACGCATCCCCAAATGCAGATCGTGCCACTTAAGCCTATACTCCCTACGCCCGAACCTACGCTTCGAACTAGGGAGTGAGGGGCATGTGTTGAGGGGTAGAATCGTCATGCATTGATAATCATGCGAGGGGGCTACGATCAGCCCCATCCCTCCACCCACTACGATATGCCCTCAGGAACAAGCTAAACTAATATGGTCGACAGACCATGCGGCCTATGACTCGTTCTTTCTGGGTTTCCATAGCCCGACCTTTCCGAACTACCCATAACTCAACCTTCCCCGAGCTAGCTGTAGCTTGGCCTCTCCGAGCTCCCATAGCTCGGTTTTCCCCGAGCTACCTATAGCTCGGCTTTCCCCGAGCCTCCCATGGCTCGGTTTCCCCGAGCTTCCTATAGCTCGGCTTCTCCGAGCCTCCCATGGCTCGGCTCCCCGAGCTTCCCACGGCTCGTTTTCCCCGAGCCTCCCATGGCTCGACTTTCCCCGAGCTTTCTGTAGCTCGTCTTCCCCGAGCTTCCCATCGCTCGGCTTCCCACGAGCTTCCCGTAGCTCGTCTTCCTCGAGCTCATATAGCTCGGCTTCCCCGAGCTCATATAGCTCGGCTTCCCCCGAGCTTCTATAGCTCGGCCTCCCTGAGCGATCATGACTCGATACTCACCTCCGTGAAACCCGATGCGGAGAGCCTAGACCTATCGTAACGGAATCCCAGGCAAGGAATCATGTTGGAGAGTGGTCTAGGACCTAATATAACTACCTGGGACCTACGCATCTATCAGATCTCAGGCCATCAAAGAGCTCTCCTAGCCGTCGATCCCTCAACAAACAAGATACGGATTCCACCGGCCTTACAACGGCCTAATTCGATTCATTCCCGTATCCTAACAACCTTCGAACCTTCCAGAAAGCGCTCAAGATCCAGGTGATTGCCTATAAATACGACGCCTCCAGATTCTCTTAGGTATGCGCTCACTGCCCCTGGCTCACTCTCACTCTCACTCTCCACCACTGCTCGTCGACGCTCCCCTAGAGCTCCGGATCGACCACCCCTGGAGAGACTTTCCGGAGAGATCCCTCTTTCCATTTTCTGTTGATCACCGATCCCCACCGACTTGAGCGTCGAAGGGTCTTCCGCGGAGGACCACCCCCAATGCCTCTCGCGCGAGGACTTCTGTACAGGTCCGTCCAGAAGGAAGCCCAGACCAGGAGATCGACCGTGCCCGAATCGGAGGACAGATCCCGACGGCAACAAACACCGTAGAGATGAATTGATCATGTTATAGATTGAAGTTATATGGACAAGATGGGAAAAATGCAAGAAAGATAAGAACCATATAATGGCACTGATTACACTAGGGATTGTAGATTTATGGATGAGAGAGAAAGAAAGCTGAAAAGATATAATAACAAGTTAATGGCCACCTCAAAAGCATAATTAAGTGAGCAAGGTGCTAAGTTCACAAGAAGCACCAGAATAAGTTCAATAGTCTATGGTCGAAGAAATTAAAACAGCATCACAAACACAAGAATTCATTGACAAAGGTAACTAAGTTGAAGTAATGTGTAATGAGGCCAAGTCACTTTCCATTGAATTAACATGGAAAAATGAAGCACAATATGCATAACTACTCTAGAAACCTCTAGATCTAGTTCATACAGAAGAATATCCTCTATGCGATTTGAGCAATACACAATGAAATACTAATAGAACTTGTGCAGTGCTAGCAACAGGAATATTGATTTAAAGGTCAACTTGTACTAGTGCAAGCATAAATACATACAACACACGCATATACCTACATATAGATATGCAACCTGATATGTATATGGATATAGATAAATATAGATATATTATGCATTGTCTTCAAAGAATTATTAGATGTCAGAAGGTACCAAGATTCCACCGAATTTTCACTAAAGGAAAATTACAACAGAAAAAAAAATACCTGGCAAAGAGCAGCATTTGCATTTTGCTACTGGTTTTTTCCCAAACCATTGAACAGCACCATTAATATGTCCCACAAAATCGGTACAACATCAGGCAACTTAGCATCTTTAACCTGTTGTCTTACACACTCTATAACTTCAGATATATCAGTCTCTTCTGCAATCTGGGTGGTCAACACTGCTTCATTTCCTTTAGCTTCACCTCAAATATTTTATTCTCATTGTATTGAACAAGAGCCAACAACCCTTCTTTGCTGAAAATTATGAAACAGCAAGAATATGATGCAAATGCATGAGCAGTCATCAAAAGAAAAAAACTGATGCAACTCATTGAAAGTATTAGTTAAGTTAAAACCTTCCTCCAAACTTGCATCATCACTCTCAAATTCTAAATGACCTAAAAACTGTTAGAACTTTAAAAAGCAACTAATAATTGCTCCCACAACACATTATCTTATATTGATAATGTATGCCTGAGTTGTAAAGCATATTGAAACATGACTCCATAGCAAACTAAATGCAAAGATACAAATCTAGCGTAAACCGAACAAAGGGCACCATAACATCTTACCATCACACAAAAAGATGCTCTATAGTGCCAATAATCTCTACATTAACTGATTATGGGTAGCTTGCACATATCAAGATTTGCAATAGGTGATTAAAAAGTGCACTTTAAGTATTTATTGAACTTGTAAAGATAAATAAACAGAACAATATATGACAGAAATGGAACAGTTACGTGAAACGTTCAGAAAAGCCTTCAGCAAAGCATTTTGCAGTTGGGAAGAAATCAAGGATATTATCCTCCATTCTGCCTCGTTTCAAAAGCAACATAAGGTCATCTAGACTGTTTTTTAACCAGATATTCTTTGAAGAAATCTGTAATGAATGAAAGAATAGCCCTTTGGCTACAAGATTGTCCTTGAGCAATGGCTGGAAGACAATCTTGGGTGGAAGCCCTGATAGCTTCTGAGAGAATGTAAGGGCAGTAAAAATAGCAAGCTTCTTTCTCTCATTCTCCTCAAAAGCTCCAAAGATTGCAAGAATCTTCCAATAACATTTTTAAGGTTCTTTATCAAAAAGGGCTTCCCATGCAAGATTTTCTGCATGTCCAGAATGGATGGCAAGATAGCTTCACGCTTAGGCTCACAATCTAAGACAGAACATGAGTGTCTTTCTCCTTTCTAAAATAACTTTGTATAGACCTCCATAAAGCACATATTGGATATTTGGAGGAACAAGCATTTCAAATAAATTTTCAAATATAATATGCACAAATTTGCCTTTATTCCTCCTTGTCTATGCATTTTTAAGCTAGGGCAATTGTCCACATTTGCTTATTGCTTAAAGATAAGGTTAGGCTCCATTTGAATCTAACCTAGGAAATTAAATGTCAAACCTGACCCAACAACCTGCCAGGACAGTGACATGTCTTGGCCTAGATTTGGGTGCTTGACCAACAACCAACCTGCCCTGATTAGGAGTTAGTATCTCAATTTACTTTTGGGATTTGAGTTTGGGCTTGGATTTAGATATGGATCTTAGTTTGAATTATGTTAGGATTAGGATTGAGGTTAAAGTTACGGGTGCAGAAGAGGCAAATCAAATTGAGTACCAAGATGCTCAAGATTAGCTATTATACGAAAGGAGTATTTAAGCTCAAGCTAAGCTTGACAAGCAAGATATTAGGTGTTACAAGTTGAGTTGAGCTTAGCTTCTATTCGTTTTTGCAAGCCTAAATTGTTTAGGCTCAACTCTTCTATGACTTATGCTTCAAATGAAGTTTGATTTTAGCTTACTTCTTAATCAAGCAAGCTCAATCAAGATTCTAACCAAATAGATGACAAGTTTGTTCATGAATATATCTGTTCCCTTATAGACCTAGTTATGGTTAACGGCAAGGTATGTTATACGAGTTTGTGCATTGTCATACCTATCATACCATACTGATACTATACTGCTACTGGTATGGAAGGTGTAGCAAGTGTATCAACTCAACTCATCTAAGCCTTTTCCCAACTATATGGAGTCGGCTACATTAATCTGCTTCCTCCACTTTTCTCTATTCAAGACGAAGTGCATTGTCATACCTATCATACCATACTGATACTATACTGCCATTGGTATAAAAGGTGTAGCAGCGCAGCGACCCAATAGACACCGAAGCCCCTCATTGGCCGCGCGCCCGCACGCCACGGCCCATTGGACCCGTGGAGCTTGGCGACGGGTTGCTGTCGCCGGCAGCGAGGAACGGTCGTGACACTGGAGGAAGAGGAAGCAAGGGTGACGGCGCTGGCTCTTGTTTGCCGAAGAAGGGAAAGAGGCGGCAGGGGAGGAGTTCGGCCACATTGATCGAAAGAGGAGAAGATGGACAGAGGCGAAGGGAGGCACTATAGCCAAAGGTGCGTGGTCGGGGGTTAAGAGGAAGGAAGAGATCTGACACTTCGTGGCCGTTGGCGACAGCGGAGGAGGAGAAAGGAGGCAGTGAGCTACGGGTGTCGACAACAGCACAGTCGACGGAAGACTGGGAGGCGGCAATGGCGAAAGGCGAAGGAAGAAGAGGCGCAGAAGTCAACGGAGAAGGAGAAGGTGGTCAGGTGGTCGGCAAACGGCAGCTACTACGATAAGAAAGAGGAAGCGCCGCAGGCAGTGACCATGGCGACAGAGAGAGAGAGAGAGAGAGAGAGAAAGCAGGGGTGGTGGAGGAGAGGCATCGTTGGAGAAAAGCAAGAAGCGGCGGCTGGACAGTGGAGGAGAGGAAGAGGGAGGAGATCTGCAACGGCAGCGCTGGATCTTGGGGATGACGGCGTCGGCGAGGGAGAGGAGGCGGACGGCGAGGAAGTCGACGGAGTTGACGGCGAAGGAGCAAAGGTGGTGGCGTGTTTGTCGACGAAAGAGAAGAGGAGGCCGTCAGCGGCACCGCAACGGTGACGAAAGAGGCGGGGAAGGTGAACGGGGACGGTAAAGGGAACACGAAGAGACAAAAAAAAACAAAAAAAAGACAAGGATGGAGCGCACTAGAAGACTCTGGAAAGTACTCGAGATTTCTAAAGATTTAAAAAAAAAATCACAATTTTATTTTTCAGAAACAAGGCCCGGCTTTTAAAAAAAAGGACATTAGAAGTCTCTGGAAAGTAGTCGAGATTTTTAAAGATTTTAAAAAAATATTATAATTTTATTTTTCAGAGGCAAGGCCCGGCTTTTCAAATTTTTCTTGCAACTATGCTTAAATGGTGTCATTTAAAACTTTATCATTTCACCGGTCTGCTTTCCCCACCACCCACCCACCACCCCCCCCCCCCCCCCCCCCCCACCAAAAAACCTCCCCAGCCCAGAGGAAAGCCTTTGTCTAGGGCAAGGATGTGAGCGTATCGACTTCAATTCATAAAGGACATGCTACTCCGACTTTATACTGATATCAAATTCTTCTTATATGCTTCAGAGCTTTTCTTCGTCCTCTCCATCGGTTACCAAAAAATTTATATTAATTATAATTTATAATAATTATGTTTAATTCTAAAGTTTTAGATTTCATGAGTTAGAACCATTCAGATTTTTTTGAAATAAAATGCTGCAATGTTCCATCTTATTTTAATGCTTAAAATAGAAGATATTATAAAATATATTAATTAAAATATTAAGATGATTGTGAGACAATCCATTATAACACTTAGAACAATAATCATTCTCACATCACGTCTCATCGAAATGAAAATTGCACTTGAGTAACAAATCTATTAAAGATCCTTCATTATTAGTTGAATGTTTAACTTGTACGGTTATCAATTATCCAAACAACATTAAAAATTATTTCTTAAAAAAGTTGACTAATACTAATAGATTAAAAATCTATCTCTCTATGCTTGCACAAACATTCTGGACCAATAAATTTAAACTTTATAATTTTATAATAGATAGAACAAATTATGCTTAAAAAAAAGTATCATTCGCCTTATATCAATTAATATCATTATTTAATTATTTTATTTGCTATACATGCAAAAAAAATGTTATTTAATTAAAAAGTAATATTACAAAGGTAAAGGAGTTTTTCTAATAATATCTATAATAACCGGGTCAATTAGAATCTACTCCCTTTGATTTTATTGGCTTATTGAAAGGAGTGCTTCAACGATGTCTTTATGTTTTATTATTATTATTTTTGTTTGTATTTTGATATCATATCATCAATGCAATTGGGGTGGGTCTTGCACTCCCTGTTCTCGAGATTTTTTCTTTTTTTAAACTAACATGTTATGCTCTAAGGCAAATTGGACCAAGTTTATTTATTGGCTAGGCTTATAAAAGGTTTCGAAGGACTCTAGCAAGGATGGCAACGAAAAAGAGCGAAAAAAAGATATCTTCATATTTATATCACTGATAATGCTTTTATTGCTCAGGAGTTTATGTATGACCTTCAGCGTGCCAATCATCAGCAGCCTCTTATGGCTGTCCAGATAGACATAAAGAGAGTGTATGATAGGATGAGCTGGATTTTTCTTCGACAGACTTTGAGGGTGTTTGGGTTTGCTGAGCTGTTCATTGAATGGGTTATGGCTTGTGTTCAAGGACCCATATTTTCTATCTTTATTAATGGTAGTCCGACTGAGTATTTTCCCTCTGCTGTTGGTCTCCGACATGGATGCCCTCTATCTCCGTTCCTTTTTATTATGTGTGCTGATGATCTCTCGTGCGCTTCATCAGGCGGTTGGGGCGTCTCTTCTGTTGCCTTATATGCCGGGGCCCTTGGACCTTCTCTTACCCACATGCTCTTTGCTGATGACTGCATTTTGCTTAGCGCAGTGTCAGTTCAGAATGCAACCATTGTGCTACTATCATTCAGTCTTATTGTCGAATTCGGGGCAGCGGGTCAACTTGCAGAAATCTATTCTTTGCTTCAGCCCATCGACCTCTCCTCGCCGTCGTGCTGCCATCTCTCAGGTGTTAGGGATTTTCACTTTCTCTGATCGTTTGATCTACCTTGGGATCCCCATTACGGGCCGGCGGCCTCGTCAGCAGGATTTTGGAGACCTGGATCGTCGGATTTCTGATCGTTGGATCACTGGCAGGTTTCGGGTCTTTCTATGATGGGGCGTATTACTCTGATCCGATCTATTCTTACTTCGCTGCCCCTCTATCTTTTATCCAATGCTATGATCCCGACTACTTGTCTCCGTCGGATTGAGAGACGTATTCGAGATTTTCTTTGGGCATCTATGCAGGGGGGCCATGGTGTTCATCTTCTGGCTTAGGACATTGTTTGCTTGTCGATCTCTGAGGGCAGGTTAGGGATTCAGTCTTTGGTGCTCCGTTGTGAGGCTATTATTGCGAGGCATGCTTCCCGATTCTTTTTGGACCCTCATTGTTTCCGGAGTTCTGTCATGCGTGGCAGATACGGAGCCTGGACTTCTGACTCGGTTATCAGTTCTCCCCGTGGATGTTCCTTTTTTTGGCGCGCGATCTACCAGGCTGCTCCAACTGTTACGACTGATATCCAGTGTATGATTGGGGATGGGACTTCAGTTGATATTATTCAGGATACTTGGATAGCTGATCTCCCTCTTTCTCGATGGCCGACTTTTATCAGCTCTGAAGTTGAACCCTCTTTGCATGTTTCATCTTTGATTTGCCAGGAGAGTGGTGGATGGAATAGCCCTATTGTGTCTCAGCTATATGGGACTGAGCTGGCGCAGAGGATTCTTGCCGTGCCTCTTCCTTTTTCTGCTGGCCCGGATACTAGACTTTGGCGTCGTTCCTGTCTTCCTTGCGCCCCCACTAGGGACCTGGTTGCCCGATACCGATCTCCGACCTCGGGCTTAGCTGATATGCTTGGATATGGCATTTGCCAGTTCATCCTAGGGTCCAGCTTTTCTTGTGGAAGCTTAGATGGGATCGCCTACCTACCTGTAACCTATTGGCTGATTGTGGTCTCTCTATTTCGCCTCTATGTCCGATATGCAGGATGCAGAATGAATCTGTGGATCATGTTATATTCATATGCTTTTGTGCGGTTCAGATTTGGCAGATGACCCACTTTACCCCTTGGTTACTGGAGGATGGACCTGCTCGACTTTCTTTTCTGCATGCTATTCGGTTGATTACCCAGACTGGTCCCCGCTCTCAGGGTGTTCTCTCGGTCTACTTGGCTTATCATATTTGGCTGAACCGGAACTATATTATCTTTGCTGAGGAGACGGCTTTACCGCAGGTGGTTATCCGCCGTGCTCTCTTTCATGCCCGGGAGTACACTCACTATTCTTCTGGTATTCACATTGATGGATCTGGTCACTGGGACTCCCCTGCTGCTTTGGCAGCGCACCGTTCTACAGTCTTTGTCTCTTGCGAGGCCCCACCCCCAGGTTTTGTCAAAGTGAACTTTGATGGTTCCGTCTCTGATCGTTTGCTGGTTCTGGGTTTGTCATTCGTGGCTCTGAGGGACAGTTACTTGCGGCTGATGGGCATAGCTCTATTGATATCTCGATCCCTATGGCGGAGCTCTAGGCTGCATGGTCTGGCATCACTCATGCTGTTCGACACATGGGCCATCGTAGATTGATTATTAAGGGAGACTCTCTTACGATTATCAGGTGGATCAGGCAGGCTGAGGATTCTTATTCTCTTTTAAACCCCCTGATAAGAGATATTAGAGTCTCTATGCAGACTACTTATGCCACTGTGATTCGTTATGCCTATAGAGAAGCCAATGCAGCGGCTAATTGGGTTGCATCTTTGTTGCTCGCCGATCTGGACAGTGGGTTTGGCATGTTGGTATCCCTTGCCCTCTTATTTTGTATCAAATTATGTACTCTGATATTTCGGATTTGACTCGCTCCAGAGTGGTGTGATTGCCTGCCTGTAACAAAAAAAAAAAAAAAAAATTGCATCCAAACCTATTCTGTGCTATTATAGATATAAAATTTTGCGCCTATATTCGTAACCATAATCATAGAAATTATATAATATTATACCCATCCCATTGTTCGTACCCAGTCCATACTTGCTATCTATTCTGAACTTTATTTTATTTATTTTATATTTTTTCTTTAAATTTTAATCCTATGTCCGGTCTAAAGCAATTATGAGGAAAAAATTATGGTATACAGTTATTTTTTTACTTCAATTTCTTTTTTCGTTTCTCAAAACTATATAATTATGCCTTGAAAAATTACAGTCTGCAGTAATTTGTATAATTTTGTATTAAAAATTTAAAATTATGTTAATAAATAAGAATAATTAATTAAATTTATTAATGAATATAGTAGGGTATATCACTGGTTAGATGAAGCAAGACAGTAATATTTTTACGCTCATACCTGCCCTATAATAGCTACACGTTGGTACCCCTCCATAGTCGCTACATATTTCTATGTTCATACCGTATCTATTTTTTTCACCCTTGTAACCGTTCAAAATAAAACAAATAGAAATAGACAGATATATACGTATTTGAAGGAAAAACAAGATTATTATGGTTGCTTGTACACTTAAGATTTCAAAACTAACTTGATTACAAAAACTTCTACAAATATTTGTAAAAAAGAATAAGAGCTCTAACAAATATAAGAACTCTTATTTTCCTTCAACATTAATTTTTATTTATGATGGACAATAATGTTTTCTTCAATATATAAAGATAATATTAATTATAGTTATTGAAGATGCCAGCTTATAGAGATAGCAAAGTTTTTGTACTTAGGTCAAATAACTTGATATTGAACCCAATTTTAGCAAGGCTTGGATGCTTAAAAGTAATTCCAAAAGCTATCCTCTATTATAGCTGTTAATGCCAGATCACTTTGAGCTGGTGTCTTGAGCGTCAGTGTTGGCCCAGATGGCAACCAAAGAGGTGAATTGGGTTTTTAAAAAATTTAACTTTTTCTTTAAAAGCTATTGGCTTTAAGATAAATAAAATTGAATGCAATGCAAATATAAAGCACAAACAAGGAGATAGAGATAGAGATAATAGAAGCACGGCAAACACAAAGATTTTATAGTGGTTCGGTGTATCCAACACCTACGTCCACTCCCAAGATTCACTTGGGTCCACACTATAATCAACTTGATTACAGTCGAGTTGTTTTCCAAGATCACAACTCACAACTTGTTGTTTTACCCGGGATCACAACGAACCCAGCCGGTTTTCGGGCTCACCAGCACAAAACCCTAAACTCAAGCTAAACTAGCTTGACCCGAGGTATACAACCTCCACTAGTTCAATCCCCCTGATTGAACCAGTAAAAACAAGAAAGAATAATGTTTAAGATACAAGACAGCTCCTTAAATGAGCAAATATTCAAATAAATGAACAAGGTTTAGAAAAGCCTGTTTGAAGTGGATTGGATTTGAGCTTTTCTTCTTTTCCTCTTCTCTTTGGAGATGTTGAATCAGGCCTCAGCTTTGATTCGTTGCAAATGTTGCAGATGAGAAGTTGGAAAATCTTCAAAACAGAGCTTTTTCCCTTTTTGTGAATCCTTTGATTTTTCAAACTTGAACGCCTTGGATTCCTCTTTGAGCTTTTTGAGTGGAAGGATTTGAATTTGAATACTTCTCTCTTGGATTTCAGGCTCAAGACTTCTCGGATTTTTGATTTGGATATTCTCCCTCTTTTTCTTTTTTCGTTCTTATTTTCAAACGGGTGTTCTCCCCCTTTTATAGATTTCTTTTAATCCATTTTTGGAAGAAAACTAGCCGTTGGAGTGTACCTGGAAACAAAATATATCCGTTAGAAGTTAGGTAAAAAGGAAATATTACCGTTAGAGCTGATCTGGCATTTTAAATTTTCGTCCCAGACAGGTTGGAGTCGGCTCCAACTTTTCAGGTGTCGGCTCCAAGTCGTTTATCCAAAAATAGAAAGTTCTGAGTTCGTTGAGGAGTCGGCTCCGAAAAAGTTAGGTGTCGGCTCGCCATCGTCAGGTGTCGGCTCCAGAATACTGTGTGTGTCGGCTCCAAGATGCTCAAAAAATAAGCGTTCTGTCCCCGCATCGGAGTCGGCTCCAGACACTGTAAGTGTCGACTCCGAAACTCTGGGTGTCGGCTCCGAAACTCTAGGTGTCGGCTCCGGACCGTATCAAAAATCAGAAGAATATTTGACTGGCCATGGGGTCGGCTCCAGGAATTCTAGGTGTCGACTCCAGGTTCTGAAACTTTGAAACTTGAGATTTGCAATTGATTCAAACTCATTTCTTAATACTTTAAATCGATCAAATATTTTTAAGTGCTGAAACACTTGTCAAATCCATTAGTAATCAAATAAATATACTCAATTCCTTTATTAATCATCAAAATCAATAATTGGGTCAACAATCTCCCCCTTTTTGATGATTATAAAAACATTGAGTATATGCAAAGTATTCTTAAATTAAAATTTTCAAGAAAGTGATCCTCACAAGCAAGCTCCCCCTGAATAAGGTAGCTCATCAATTGTATCTCCTTATTGCTTTACATATTTATCAATTGTTCTTCATATTTGATACCAATTAAATAAATGCCAATTAAAGCATAACTAATCAATGCATATACGACATAACTTTCTCCCCCTTTTTTGTAATCAACAAAAAGATAAAGAAAAGTTAAGTCAAAAGATAAGATTGATAGATCAAAAGATAATTTCATTTCATTGAAGTCAAGTATTACAAAAAGAAAGAAACTATACTTTCATTACATCAAAGCTTAAACTTCATTACATCAAAAACTAAACTTTCATTACATCAAACATTAAACAACATAAAAACTACAAGTTGGTTCTAATGATTCTTGTCAAATGATCTAGAATCTTATGCATTCCATCACTCTGAGTGGCTACAAATTCTTTCAACCTTCTATCAACAAAAGAGCAAGCAGTCATGATTTTATCTTGAAGCTCTGCATTGCACTTTGAATAGGTCTCAGAATCTCCACATATGTCTTTAAGTTCTTCAAATATATTCTTCAAATCACTACTTAAAGATAGAAGAGCTAAGAGTGATTCTATTTTGGTAATTCGATCATCTAAGGAATAAAGTGTTTCTTTAAGATTCATAAATGATTGTCAAACTCAGTCTTCAGTTCATCCTTCTGAGCAGCAAGCAATCCTTTGAGTTGCTCCATTTGAAGGTCTGAAAATCCAACTGATGAAGAGGATGGCTGAACATGAATTTGAGCAGGTGCAGGGGCAGGAACTGGACTCCTCGGCTGCGGTGAGGGAACCCTCATAGATGGACCAGCCTCACAAGGTCAGAATGTCTAGGCTCAGGGGCTCTCTCATCCAAGTTACCTTTCCTTTCCCATTGCCCGTTCACCTTTACAAATCCCATCCTATGCAAAGTGGCCAAACTGTAATAATCAGTGTGTCTCAGGTTCTTGGAGGGTTCATTGTCCAAAATTACAACCCCTTGGCTTCTAAATACCATAGTTAAAACCATGCCATAGGGTAGTGACGATCTTCTCTTCCCTCCGGCCTCGGCCATATAGAATATCATCATAGCAGCTAAATTAATAGGTTGACCGGTCAAAATACTGTCCATCACAACAATGTCCCGCTCGGAGACATACTCAAAACGTCCGGTCTTTGGGAACAAAATCTGCTGCAAATGTTGTGTAGCAATCTTAATTCCAAGGGCAACTGGTTAGCCCTAATTTCCTCAAATTCTTCAACATCTCTCCCTAACATCCTTGATAGGGCCGCTGATCTCTCACTGTGCATATCGGCTGCTAATCCGGTAATGGGGATGCTTAGGAGATTCCTAATTTTTGAAATGTAAGATGAATCCGTTTGCCTCTAACAGAGCTCACTAAACCACCATCACCTCTCGATAAATTAAAGTAAAATTCTTTCACTAAAGCTGGGTAAGTAGGAACATCAAGAGAACAAACTCTATCCCATCCAAGCTCCTTGAGTTGATTACCAATCGAAAAACCCTCGGATTCAAAGAACTCAAAGTCAACTTTCCTACCCATTGTGATTACCCTCCCTGCTAGGGTATCTACCTGAGGTGAAGTGGTGTTGGGATTGTCTGAATCGGTGGAGGAATCCTCGCTTGGAGACGGCTCGCGGACGGGTCGCCTCACGGAGCGTTTTCGGTCACCACAGGCGCTCCAATCACCGAACCTCTCCTCTTAGGTGCCATTGGATCCTTAGGAAAGCTTGGATAGAGTGGAATTAGAGATGGGGAGGCTTTGAGAGAGTTTTGGAGAAATTTGGTGGAGGATTCGAAGAGTTATGAAATGACGAGGTGTCGACTCTGCCCTAATAAATCGATTTTGGATTCCCAGGTGTCGACTCCCGCAAAGTCGGGTGTCGACTCCAAATCGCTAACACAGTCAGCGCTCGAACTGGAGTCGGCTCCACTTATACGGGTGTCGGCTCCAAGGTCAGGGACCGAGAGCGACACAGACAAAGGTGTCGACTCCTCATTCTGAGGTGTCGACTCCAATGACAGTTTCAGAGAAAAATAATTGAGATTCAAACATCTGAAACTTGTCAAAATAAATTTGATAAAATCTTGATAAAATTTTGGAGTATGAAGAATCAAGTTACTCAGATGACTAGATAATTTGTCCTTAAAATTATGAAAGGAATATCAAGAAATTAATATAGATCTAGAAAGTCATTCCTTAAAGTATCAAAATCAATCCAAAGGGTCACATATTCCTAATTCACCTCTAAGATAACAAAATCTCTCTTCACTCAAAGGTTTTGTAAATATATCAGCTAATTGTTCTTCAGTATTAACATATTCAAGACAAATTTCATTATTAGCTACATGTTCTCTTATAAAGTGATATCTAATTTCAATGTGTTTTGTTCTTGAATGTTGAATTGGATTTTTAGTTAGATTTATTGCACTTGTGTTATCACATCTAATTGGAGTTTTATCAAGTGTTATGCCGTAATCTTCAAGTTGTCTCTTAATCCAAAGGATTTGAGCACAGCAACTTCCAGCTGCAACATATTCTGCTTCAGCAGTAGATAATGCAACCGAATTTTGCTTTTTGCTAAACCAAGAGATTAAGTTACTACCTAAGAATTGACATGCTCCACTTGTGCTTTTTCTATCTAATTTACATCCAGCATAGTCAGAGTCAGAATATGCAATCAAGTTTAATGTTGAGTCTCTAGAATACCATAAACCTACATTTTTAGTTCCACTTAAATATCTTAAGATTCTTTTTACAGCAATTAAGTGAGATTCTTTAGGTTCAGATTGAAATCTAGCGCATAGACATACAGCAAACATTATATCTGGTCTACTAGCTGTTAAGTAAAGAAGAGATCCGATCATACCTCTGTAATATTTTTGATCTACTTTCTTACCATCTTCATCTTTGTCCAGCTTGCATGAAGGACTCATAGGAGTTCCAAGTGGTTTGATTGACTCCATTCCAAACTTCTTGAGCAGTTCTTTTGTGTATTTGGCTTGATTGATGAAAATTCCTTCTTTGCTTTGCTTGATTTGAAGTCCTAGGAAGAAGTTGAGTTCTCCCATCATGCTCATTTCAAACTCACCCTGCATCAACTTAGCAAATTCTTGACATAACAAATTGTTAGTAGCACCGAATACAATATCATCAACATATATTTGTACTACTAATAAATCCTTGTCTTTTCTTTTCAAAAATAGTGTTTTATCAACATTTCCTCTTGTAAAATCATTTTCAATCAGAAATTTACTTAATCTTTCATACCAAGCTCTAGGTGCTTGTTTTAAACCATATAGTGCTTTGTGCAATTTAAAAACATGATTTGGAAATTCATGATCTTCAAAACCAGGTGGTTGTTCAACAAAAACTTCCTCATTTATAAATCCATTTAAAAATGCACTTTTAACATCCATTTGAAATAAATTGATATGCATATGACATGCAAATGCAAGTAATAATCTAATTGCTTCTAGTCTAGCTACAGGTGCAAAAGTTTCATCAAAATCAATTCCTTCTTCTTGATTATATCCTTTTGCAACTAATCTAGCTTTGTTTCTAATTACTATGCCATTTTCGTCTAATTTATTTCTAAATACCCATTTTGATCCTATAACAGAGTGATCTTTAGGTCTATCTACAAGAGTCCAAACATTATTTCTAGTAAATTGATTTAATTCTTCTTGCATAGCTAACATCCAATTATTATCTTTTTCTGCTTCTTCAATAGTTTTAGGTTCAATTTGAGATACAAATGCAAGATGATTATTGATGTTTCTCATTGATGATCTAGTTCTTACTCCTTGAGATGGATCACCTATAATTAATTCTTTAGGATGACCATAGGCATATCTCCAGTCTCTAGGAAGATCTATCATTATGATTTGCATCAACAACATCAACATTAGGAGAATCATTATCCTTAGCTTCTTGTTCATGATCCGAAGATACATCTATATTTAATTTTTCAATTTCTCTTTCTAGAATGTTTGTATCTTCCTCATCATCAATCTTTTCAGAACTCGATGCTAAAGATTCATCAAAAATTACATGAATAGATTCTTCTACAATTAAGTTTCTCTTGTTAAACACTCTATAGGCTTTACTAGATGTTGAATATCCTAAGAAAATGCCTTCATCAGATTTTGCATCAAATTTTCCTAGATTATCTTTGCCATTATTATGAATGAAACATTTACAACCAAATGCATGAAAGTAACTTATGTTTGGTTTTCTATTATTCCATAGTTCATAAGGAGTTTTCTTAATGATTGGCCTAATTAAAGCTCTATTAAGAATGTAACATGCCGTGTTTATAGCTTCCGCCCAAAAGTATTTTGGTAAGTTGCTTTCACATAGCATGGTACGGGCCATGTCTTCTAAAGTTCTATTTTTTCTTTCAACTACTCCATTTTGTTGTGGTGTTCTAGGTGCTGAAAAATTATGATGAAATTTTCTATGCAAAAGTTTTCAAATAAGTGATTTTCAAATTTCAGTGCCATGATCACTTCTTAGAGACACTATGGTGTGTTTTTCTCATTTGTGACCTTCTTGAAGAATTTCAAAAATAATGGAAAGGTCTCATCCTTATGAGCTAAAAATAATACCCAAGTGTATCTAGAGTAATCATCTACAATCACAAGACCATATTTCTTTCCTCCTAGACTTGTGGTTCTAGTAGGTCCAAAAAGATCCATGTGAAGTAGTTCAAGTGGCCTAGAAGTGGAAACAATATTTTTAGTTTTGAAAGAATTTCTAGTTTGTTTTCCAAATTGACATGCATCACAAATTTTGTTATTTTCAAAATCTAGCTGTGGAAGTCCTTTTACTAAATCCATTTTAATTAATTTTGAAATAAGGTGTGTGCTTGCATGACCTAATCTACGATGCCATAACCAACCAATCTCATTCATATTAGCATTATTAGCAACTAAGCAATGATTACTAGTAGACAAATTGTCTAAATCAATCAAGTATACATTGCCATTTCTATTTCCAATAAAAACAATGCTATTATCAATGGGATTAGAAACAGTGCAGATTGATGCTTCAAATGATACTTTAAAACCTTTATCACATAATTGGCTAATACTTATTAGATTATGTTTCAAACCATTGACATATAAACATTTTCAATATATGTGGAGGGAGTTATTTGAATTTTACCAAACCCCATGATTTGGCCTTTGCCATTGTCACCAAATGTAACAACTCCTCCTCTTTTGCTCTCAAGGGTGATGAATTGATCCTTGTCACCCGTCATGTGTCTTGAGCAGCCGCTATCGAGATACCACTTTCGCTTTGATCTTTTGGCCGCAAGACACTCCTGCAAAAATAATTAAGTCTTATATTTAGGTACCCAAGCCTTCTTGGGTCCTTCATGGTTAGTAGCATAAAAGATCGTTCCTTTGGGAACCCATATTTTCTTGCCTTTATTATTTAATTTTTTGTTATTATTTCTTGCATCACATTCATAGGATTTATGGCCTTTCTTGTTACAATAATGACATGTAACATTATCTCTATTTTGTTCTTTTCTAAAAAAGTTTTTGACAAATTTTTGTTTTAAGTTAGGTCTATATCCTAAACCAGCTTTATCATATATAGCTCTTTGATTGCTTAACAATAAATTAAGTTTTTCAGAACTATAAGTAAATTTATCAACAATATTCTTATATTTATCAACTTCCTTCTTTAGCTTATCATTTTCATTGGAAATTGATTCTCTTTCTTTTGTCATATTTTCTTTTTCAGATTTTAGCATTTTAATTTCATTAGTAAGATCATCTTTTTCTTTAATAAGAATTGAGTTATCATTTTTCAAAGATTTGTATTTCTTTTTCAAAACTTTAAAATCATCTACTAGTTCATTGAAAGCTTCAAATAATTCATCAAATGCAAGCTCATCACTAGGGTTTTCGGAACTTACCTCGCTGTCGTCGTTTGCCATAAAGCAAATGTTTGCAACTTCTTTTTGTTCTTCCTCTGAAGAGGATTCATCGCTGTCACTCCAGGTTGCAACATAGGCTTTCTTCTTCTTCTTGTAAGTCTTCTTCAATTGTGGACAATCGTATCTAAAGTGCCCCGGTTTCTTACACTCATAGCAAATCAAGGGGTCTTTCTCTTTGTCCTTGTCCTTTTCCTTTTCTTTTTCTCCTTCCATCTTAATTCCAGATTTCTTCTTGTGGAAGGGTCTCTTTCTTCTCATGAATTTTTTGAATTTTCTTGCTAGAAGAGCTGTCTCATCATCATCATCATCATTATCACTGCAGCTCTCCTCACTTTCAGCAGCCTTAAGAGCTATAGTCTTTTTCTTCTTCACATCTTCTTCTATGTGCTGCTTCATAGTTAATTCATGGGTCATAAGGGATCCAAGTAGCTCCTCCAAGGGTAAGGTGTTGAGGTCCTTGGCTTCTTGGATTGCTGTCACTTTTGCTTCCCAAGTCCTTGGTAGTGACCTAAGAATTTTGCGAACAAGTTCAGAATTAGTATAGGTCTTGCCTAGACTTTTCAAACCATTTACAATATCGGTGAATCTAGTATACATGCATGCAATAGTTTCAGTTTGCTCCATGCTAAATAATTCATATTTATGAACAAGAATATTTATTTTAGATTCCTTTACTTGATTAGTACCCTCATGGGTAACCTCTAATCTATCCCATATTTCTTTTGCAGAATTACATGTAGAAATGATTAAATTCGTTTGCATCTAATGAACAATACAAGACATTCATGGCCTTAGCATTGAGCTGAGCCATTTTCCTATCATTATCATTCCAATCCCTTTCGGGCTTAGGAACAATAGAGCCATCAACAATGTGTGTGGGTGTGCTAGGTCCATTAATTATAACACTCCACAATTCATAATCAGAAGCTTGAATGAATATCCTCATTCTTGCTTTCCAATATGAATAGTTGGAACCATTAAATAAGGGAGGTCTATTTGTAGAATGACCTTCAGCAAATGAAGATCCAACTTGAGCTGCCATTTGGATCTTTAGCTCTTGATCGTGTGATCAGATTCAAATGAGCACTTGCTCTGATACCAATTGTTGGCCCAGATGGCAACCCAAGAGGGGGGGGTGAATTGGGTTCTTTAAAAAATTTAACTTTTTCTTTAAAAGCTATTGGCTTTAAGATAAATGAAATTGAATGCAATGCAAATATAAAGCACAAACAAGGAGATAGAGATAGAGATAATAGAAGCACGGCAAACACAAAGATTTTATAGTGGTTCGGTGTATCCAACACCTACGTCCACTCCCAAGATTCACTTGGGTCCACACTATAATCGACTTGATTACAGTCGAGTTGTTTTCCAAGATCACAACTCACAACTTGTTGTTTTACCCGGGATCACAACGAACCCAGCCGGTTTTCCGGGCTCACCAGCACAAAACCCTAAACTCAAGCTAAACTAGCTTGACCCGAGGTATACAACCTCCACTAGTTCAATCCCCCTGATTGAACCAGTAAAAACAAGAAAGAATAATGTTTAAGATACAAGACAGCTCCTTAAATGAGCAAATATTCAAATAAATGAACAAGGTTTAGAAAAGCCTGTTTGAAGTGGATTGGATTTGAGCTTTTCTTCTTTTCCTCTTCTCTTTGGAGATGTTGAATCAGGCCTCAGCTTTGATTCGTTGCAAATGTTGCAGATGAGAAGTTGGAAAATCTTCAAAACAGAGCTTTTTCCCTTTTTGTGAATCCTTTGATTTTTCAAACTTGAACGCCTTGGATTCTTCTTTGAGCTTTTTGAAGTGGAAGGATTTGAATTTGAATACTTCTCTCTTGGATTTCAGGCTCAAGACTTCTCGGATTTTTGATTTGGATATTCTCCCTCTTTTTTTTTTTTTTCGTTCTTTTTTCAAACGGGTGTTCTCCCCCTTTTATAGATTTCTTTTAATCCATTTTTGGAAGAAAACTAGCCGTTGGAATGTACCTGGAAACAAAATATATCCGTTAGAAGTTAGGTAAAAAGGAAATATTACCGTTAGAGCTGATCTGGCATTTTAAATTTTCGTCCCAGACAGGTTGGAGTCGGCTCCAACTTTTCAGGTGTCGGCTCCAAGTCGTTTATCCAAAAATAGAAAGTTCTGAGTTCGTTGAGGAGTCGGCTCCGAAAAAGTTAGGTGTCGGCTCGCCATCGTCAGGTGTCGGCTCCAGAATACTGTGTGTGTCGGCTCCAAGATGCTCAAAAAACAAGCGTTCTGTCCCCGCATCGGAGTCGGCTCCAGACACTGTAAGTGTCGACTCCGAAACTCTAGGTATCGGCTTCGAAACTCTAGGTGTCGGCTCCGGACCGTATCAAAAATTAGAAGAATATTTGACTGGCCATGGGGTCGGCTCCAGGAATTCTAGGTGTCGACTCCAGGTTCTGAAACTTTGAAACTTGAGATTTGCAATTGATTCAACACTCATTTCTTAATACATTTAAATTGATCAAATATTTTTAAGTGCTGAAACACTTGTCAAATCCATTAGTAATCAAATAAATATACTCAATTCCTTTATTAATCATCAAAATCAATAATTGGGTCAACAGTCAGCCATCACTCCAGGAAAGTATGAGGGCTTTTTCTTCATCCTTTGAACCTACAAGAAGTCCCGCGGCCGGAAATTTTGATGGGGACCCTCCGACGCTCAAGACAGTGCTCTGTACAATAGCTGTGAGCTTGAGGAAGCTCGAAAGAGAGAGATACTCAAAGAAGAGCTCTCTATGGGCAAGAATGAGTGTGTGTTATTGTGGGTTCCTGAAGTTACCTTCCCGAGGGTCCCCTCTTACCCCTTTTATTTATCTTTGGATTTTGTCTTTTGCTTGAGAAGCTTGGATCTTTGTCATCTAGTAGGAATGAGTTACGTTGAGCCTCATGATGGATCATGACTTTTGGAGCTCATCTGGTCTAAGTGGTTGGGGGTGTCATAATGACTGATGACTTTTGGTAGGTGAAATGTCAGGATTAATATCTGTTATACCTAAGGTGCTGCCACTTGTCAAAGCTTTTATAAAGATGCTTCTTCTTAGTGGCATGTTAGAGCTGATATCTGTGAGGCTTGGGGTGCTGCCACTTGTCAGAGCATTTAAGGTGATGGCAGCAATGGTAGAGCTTGCTTCCTTCTTTGATATGTTAGGGCTGCAGGTCAAGTCCCGTCAGAGTGGGTGGCTGTAGCTGGTTGGCAGGTGCTATTTTGGTTTGACAGCTATCGTAGGCTGTTGTAGGGCGTAGCCAACCGTTACGGCGCTTACCAGACGTGTCCCCTACATCGCCTTTTTGCTGTCATGGCACTGTTCATTTGCCTGGCACTATTCATGCCCTTGGATGAGCTTCGGAAAAGGCTGTGGGTGAACACTTGCATGGCATTGTTCATGGTCGAGGCCGAGGCCGACTGCTCATGGCCGAGGCCGACTGGGGCCAAAGCCAACTGGGGCGGAGGTCGACTGCTCATGGCCGAGGCCGATTGGGACCGAGGCCGACTAGGGCCAAGGCCGACTGCTCATGGCTGAGGCCGACTGGGGCAAGGCCGACTGGCTGAGGCCGACTGGGGCCATTATGGGAGACGAGCCGGGGGTCGTTGTCGGAGATGGGGCCGCCGGGCGAGGCGGATGCCTCCACGAACATTGGCCATTAGTCGACATTGGCCGTTGGCCATCGAAGATGGGCCGGGTAGAAAAAGGCAGAAAAAAAATATTGCATTTGATTTTTTGATTTGAGAAGGCCTTTGAGAAGGTCGTTCAGGAACAAACTGCCCCATGGGCCTGTTAACTGGCCCCATCAGATGCCCCCACACTTTTTGAGCTTGGTTAATGCAGGATATACATGCTCAAGAAGTGTAGAATTTTAGGCAGTTTTGAGAGTAAGTTGATTACCTTGTGCTTGCAACTCAAAGTATCATACGCTATGTTTTTTGGGGATACTAGCCGGCAAGGCAAAAATAAAGTGGATGGGCTGCACTAATGCTGCTGAGGCTGAGAGATAAAGCCGCTAAGGTTGTAATAATGTCGTTAAGGTTGACAGAGCCGACAAGGCAGAGCGATAGAGCCGCTAAGGCTGTAATAATGCCGTTAAGGTTGACAAAGCCAACGAGGCAGAGTGATAGAACTGCTAAGGCTGTAATAATGCCGTTGAGGTTGACAGAGCCGATGAGGCAGAGCGATAGAGCCGCTAAGGCTGTAATAATGCCGTTGAGGCTGATAGAGCTACTGGGGCTGAAACAAAACCGTTGAGGTTGTAATGATGCCGCTGAGGCAGAGCGATAGAGCCACTAAGGCTGCAATAATGCCACTGAGGCCGATAGATAAAACTGGTGTCGATCCTGGAGGTATTGGTGCTGAGCTGGCCTCGGGTTTGGGTGCCGATGCGAAGTCGGTTTTAGGTGTCGAGCTGGTCTCGGGCTTTGGTGCCGACGCAAAGTCGGTCTTAAGCTCGGGACCATCGAGACCACAGGATTTGAACTACCTCGGAGGTTTCTCGCGCCGGTCCGAGGGTTTGACTCGGGGCCGACTAGAGCATAAGATTTGAACCTCCGGAGGTTTCTCGCGCTGGTCCGGGGTGTCTATTTCCTTTGGGCCGCCGAGGTCCTTTTGAAAACTGCCATGGGGTTTCTCGCACCGGCCTGGAAGTTTAACTCGGGGCCGCCTAGGGCACAAGACTTGAACCTCCGAGGTTTCTTGCGCCGGTCCGGGGTGTCTGTGTCTTTTGGGCCACCGAGGTCCTTTTGAAAACTATTAGGGGGTTTCTCACGCCGGCCCGGGAGTTTGACTCGGGGCCGCCTAGAGCACAAGACTTGAACCTCCGGAGGTTTCTCGCGCCGGTCTGGGGTGTCTGTGTCTTTTGGATCACTGAGGTTCTTTTGAAAACTGCCACGAGGGTTTCTCGTGCCGGCCCGGGAGTTTGACTCGGGGCCGCCTAGAGCACAAGACTTGAACCTTCGAAGGTTTCTCGCGCCAGTCCGAGGTGTCTGTGTCTTTTGGGCCGCCAAGGTCTTTTTGAAAACTGCCACGGGGGTTTCTCGCGCCGGCTCGGGAGTTTGACTCGAGGCCGCCTAGAGCACAAGACTTGAACCTCCGGAGGTTTCTCGCCGGTCCGAGGTGTCTGTCTTTGGGCCACCCGAGGTCCTTTTGAAAACTACCATGGGGTTTTCTTGCACCGGCCCAAAAGTTTGACTCGGGGCCGCCTAGAGCATAAGACTTGAACCTCCAGAGGTTTCTCGCGCCGGTTCGGGGTGTCTGTATCTTTTGGGCCACCGAGGTCCTTTTAAAAACTGCCACGGGGGTTTCTCGCGCCGGTCCGGGAGTTTGACTCGAGGCCGCCTAGAGCACAAGACTTGAACCTCCGGAGGTTTCTTGCACCGGTCCGAGGTGTATGTGTTCTTTGAGCCACCGAGATCCTTTTGAAAACTGCCACAAGGGTTTCTCGCGCCGGCCTGGAGGTTTGACTCGGGGACGCCTAGAGCACAAGACTTGAACCTCCAGAGGTTTCTTGCGCTGGTCCGGGCTGTCTGTGTCTTTTGGGCCGCCGAGGTCCTTTTGAAAACTGTCACGGGGTTTCTCGCGCCGGCCCGGGAGTTTTTGAGAAGTTGAATAAAAGAAACTTTTTCTTAGAGTACAGTGTACTTATCTTTCGTAACTTTTTGCCCTTGCACAATGTTTTTCCTTTGAAGAAATTGGTCACCCTCAGTGCCCAAGTCTGAGAGCAGCTAGAACCGAATCCGCAGGAGGGCTCGGTTTCGGTTTGGCTTTTGGGTGCAGTAGATAGGAAGAGAGAGAGACATAGAGGGCTTTGATGGAGTCAAAAGTCAAAGGCTTTTGTCTTCATCTTTTACCTTGCATTAATTGCATCAACACCTCTTGGCTTACTTTGATATTGAGAGGGCTTTGGTGGAGTCAAAGTTAAAGGCTTTTGTCTTCATCTTTTACCTTGCATTAATTGTACCAGCACCTTTTGACTTACTACCATAAGAAATTAAAATGTCCATAGATGCTTGAGGTGACGGGCCATGGACAATGTCCCAAGTTTGCCCCTTTTAGAAATTATTTGGCCACCTCTGACTTGATTATTGAACCTTTGATTGAGCTCTTCTAGCCGCCGGTGTTGTTCGTCCAGATGCTTCTTCATCTCAGGATTAAGGTCCTCCCCAGATGGCTCAGAAGATGAGTAAGGGGAGGAGTGGCTGCTCGAGCAGGGGTAGGAGACTACAGTCTCTTGAAGGCTTTGCAGTGGTGGTGCTTAGACGCTGCATGATGGCAATAAGCTTCTTCTAGGGAGATTTTCTGTGGGTGAATCGTTGGTTAAATGGTGTAGCTATCACGAGCGATGTGAGAGGCTTGGGCTGCTGCTGAGTAGCCACCAAGCGTTGCTTCTGCAGTTCATGAACTGCTGCATTCAAGGCTTGAACTTGTTGATTGAGGATGGCCAGCTAGTTAATTAGACCAGTTGAGGTTGGTGGTAAAGAAGGAGCGGAGAGAAAGTGGTCTTTTGCTGCTTAGTGTGATGTGGATGCCCCCGGCATGATTGGTGAGGTCCTCTGACATGCGCATCACCACCATGGCATCTTAGAGGGGACAAGGCTTTGAGCTGTTGAAGACAGAGCTCTCTTTCCTTCAGCGCATGCCCCGTCCCCTTCCTGCGCGCCAATCTGTTAATGCCAGATCACTTTGAGCTGGTGTCCTTCAGCGTCAGCCATCACTCCAGGAAAGTATAAGGACTTCTTCTTCATCCTTTGAACCTACAAGAAGTCCCGCGTCGGAGATTCCGGCGGGGACCCTCCGACGCTCAAGTTAGTGTTCAACAGCCGTGAGCTTGAGGATGCTCGAAAGAGAGAGAGACTCAAAGAAGAGCTCTCTGTGGGCAAGAATGAGTGTGTGTTATTGTGGGTTCCTGGAGTTACCTTCCCGGGGGTCCCCTCTCACCCCTTTTATTTATCTTTGGATTTTGTCTTTTGCCTGAGAATCTTGGATCTTTGTCATCTAGTGGGAATGAGTCACATGGAGCCTCATGATGGACCATGACTTTTGGGGCTCATCTGGTCTGAGTGGTTGGGGTGTCATGATGACTGATGACTTTTGGTAGGTGAAATGTCAGGATTAATATTTGTTATACCTAAGGTGCTGCCACTTGTCAAAGCTTTTATAAAGATGCTTCTTCTTAGTGGCATGTCAGAGCTGATATCTGTGAGGCTTGGGGTGTTGCCACTTGTCAGAGCATTTAAAGTGATGGCAGCAATGGTAGAGCTTGCTTCCTTCTTTGATATGTCAGAGCTGCAAGTTAAGTCCCATCAGGGTGGGTGGATGCAGCTGGTTGGCAGGTGCTATTTTCATTTGGACAGCTATCGCAGGCTGTTGCAGGGCGTGGCCGACCGTTACGGTGCTTGCCGGACGTGTCCCCTACGTCGCCTTTTTGCTGTCATGGCACTATTCATTTGCCTGGCACTATTCATGCCATTGGATGAGCTTCGGAGAAGGCCATGGGTGAACACTTGCATGGTACTGTTCATGGCCGAGGCCAAGGCTGAGATGGCCGAGCACTGCTCGTGGCCGAGGCCGATTGGGGCCGAGGCGGACTGCTCATGACCAAGGCCAACTGGGGCTGAGGCCGACTGCTCATGGCCGAGGCCGACTAAGGCCGTTGTGGGAGATGAGCCGGGGGCTGTCGTGGGAGACGGGGCCATCGGGCGAGGCGGGTGCCTCCACGAACGTGGGCCGTTGAAGATGGGCCGAGTAGAAAAAGACAGAAAAAATATTATGATTAATTTTTTAATTTAAAAAAGTCTTTGAGAAGATCGTTCAGGAACAAACTGCCCCATGGGCCTATTTACTGCCCCATCAATAGCTTTTTTTCTACGAGCATCCTATCTAAAAACGAACAAAAATAGAGAGGAAGAAGAGAGCGGTAAATTTGCAAGCATATTAGAAAACTTGGACAGTTCAAAAATATCCCTCCTTTATTCAATTTTTATATTTTTAAAATAAAATGCTATTCCTCTAGTTTAAAAATGTTTGGATGGAATTGACTTTTTTCAACTGAATAATTTCGACCTTTAAAAAAATAAAGTTAAAAATAAATTTATTAAGAAACTAAAAAGAGCCTGGAGCATTGAAACTAAAAAATATTAAATAATTTTATCATTTTTCATCTTACTTTTTTATTTTAATAATATTAACAATGTATTGATGATATTTTTATTTTTTTTATATTGATTTTAACCCAAACATATTTAATAGTTGCATCTGAAATATTTTACTTTTTATTCACCAGCATAACTATATATAATTAATAGAAAGTTTTTTATATTTTTAAAATTTGCACAACTTTTTTTATATTTTTTATTTAAGTCTCATATGAAATGCATCCTTAAACTCAAGTTGCGATGATCTGCAAATCGAACAATATATGGGAATAGGACCGATATGGCAGAAGTATTAACATCTTACCTGAAACAAGAGACAACAACTTGCCTGGATGCACCTTTGCAGGAGCATTTGCAGGGCATAGCTGCAGGTTGACAGCCTTCACGAGTAGCTTGTCCATAATTTAAAGGTTCCAATATGATCCTCAGGTGATGCTCTTCCTCGCACGATTCCTTTCTCTCCTTTTGATTTCAGAAATTCCTTTATCCTCTTTCCATTTCATTTTAAGAGATTTCTTTTACTGCCGGTTCGTTCTTGGTTGGTTCTCCTTCAAGTTTCTTCTCTTTTCAAGCCTTGCATTTGATTTATTTTCACTCTTTCTCCACTGCACTTTTATCCTTTGAAGTGGTGGCAAAAGGTGGACTCATGCATCAGAATCGTGAACCAGTAATCATATTAGCTGCATGTCGATGCTTCCATTAAACCAGCATCCCTTCCAAGCATGTATCATGTGCATAGGGATGAGAATAAGGTAAGGTGAAGCGAAGCCCGGTCGGAGACCTCAATCCTCATACTTAACATCATCAAAAACAAAATAATTTTTATTTTTACTCCGTCTTCTTGAAAGAATTTTTTTTGTTTTCATCCGTACCCCTTATCTCATAGAAATAATAAACCTTCATTCATGCTCTGCCCTGTTTCCATCTCCGCCTCACCGACTCCTTTCTGCTTCAAATGATATATAATTTTTATATATAATAAAATATTAATATAAAACTTTTTTCTCATTTAATATATTAATAATTTACTAAATTTATCATTTAAATAATTAAAATTTTAAATTAAACTAACAACTAAATATCATCTAAAAATATGAAAGAATACTATAATACTTAAGTACTAAGTCAACGTTTTATTTTCGCTCCTCCTCTATCAACTAGAACAAAAATATTTTCATCTTCATTCTAAGAATATCGATCCTGAACGAAGGTGGATCCTCGCTTTAAAAGTTAAATTATCATTACTAAATGTACACAAAGAAGGAAAAATAAAAAATAAAAAAATGTATAGTGTGCTACTTGCAGGGAAGCATTCTTATTTACAGGCCTCAAAGAGTTCGTGTTAGATTTTTGCAATCAATCAAATGAATTGGTCGCCCTCTCCAACGCAACTATCTAACCCTTATCGCATGTCTTTATCAGCTCGTATGGGTGGCATCCATTAATTGGTTGATGTTGGTATTCATGACCATGGAACAGGGGAGGCCGACTCACCTGATTCACGGTGGCGCAGCGGGTGCCTCCAATGAGGATCATCGATCATCGGGGGGCTTCAGAGTCCCTGAAGATGCCCACACCCCTAGGCTGCGGTGCCGAAGAAGGAGAAGACAATGGAGGTAGAGAAGAACCCGGTTTTCTTCTCTGTCTCTGTCTCTGTCGTAGCAATCGGGAGCTCGTCTCCTTTCCTTTATAGAGGTTGTCTAGGAGACAACCCATTAATGTGGTATGGGTGGACGTCTCCTCCGGTCATAGCCTCGGAGGGAGGAGCACGCCTCCCGTGTTCCTCATGGGCGGCTCCATCCCAGCCGCAAGAGGAACAGGGGAACAGGGGCTGAAACAGTTTCAGCCCTGTTTCGTAACAATATTCACTCGTCCACACATGACCTTACATTTAATGCCATCTCACCTCTCTCCTCTTGCAGTGCAGTGGGGTGGGTGACCCGACGAAATTCACACACAGTGACACACAGTGAAAATGCTGCACTAAGTTAATGAATAACTAATGCAGTACATTAAACGATGCAATCCAATCTCGTCCGTATCCCAGAAAATCCGATCACACCACAATCAAGTACTCTCAATCCCTCAAGCATTTAACCTGAGTAGTACTTGAAAAAATACTAAGTCAAGTATCTGTGTCCATAATCATATGCAACTCACGCACATGATTGCCCATGCTATGGATCACAACAGATAAGGTGCGGTCGCGAATAATCTTCCTTGAACACTCATACCAATCCATCTTTGTCCAGTTGACTTCCTAGGATTATCTCATGTGGCCGTATTAATTTCATGACCCTGGAGGATAAGGCTAAGAAAGTCATCCTGAACTCCAACTTCATGATATAAGCTCAAGTTCAAGGACACTACAAAGTTGTAGGGCTCACACGGTAACAGAGAGAGAGTATCACGTTACCCCTACTGGGTCGACTTTAGCACATGCAACATAATGCATGTTACGGTGGAGCTCCCACTCAATGGGCTATGTCATACTCAAACACCGTATGAACACAAGTCCAGGCATCATAAAGTTGTCTGACTCGAGCACACACCAATGCTCTCAGTTCGGCTACAACAGGCTTTAGCACAGATCTATGGACATACATGTACATACTCCGTACTCGACTCTCTGAGTCTCATCTCAATCCAAACTAAGGCGACTTATAATAATTTATGTAGCCCATTTTGCAACTTATGCAATCTGCAACTCATGCAGTCTGTAACTCATAGTATCATATGCAACCCATGCATTCACTCAAGCATCTATCATGGCTACTTTAGTCTCATCCTGCCCACTACAAAAGTGTCAGGTTGATCACCTCTGTGAGTGGGCTAATCAAAGCCTGTGACATTTATACACATATGTGCCTGCCAATATGAACTCATCATGATAATAATGAAAAAAAGCATTTCATTTTAACATAAATAACACACAGTCTACAATATCTATACAATCCCTGTCTGTCAGATACAATGCAGACCCAACTCCTATATGAGTCTGGAAGACATCTTAGCAATAGGCTTAGTCAATGGATCAGCCAACATCCTGCTAGTAGATATATGTCTAAGGGCAACCTCTCCTTGCTTGACCATATCTCGAATGAAGTGATATCTAATGTCAATATGCTTAGACCTTCCATGATACTTGGAATCTTTAGCATATTGCAATGCTGCCATGCTATCGAAAAATATCTGAATAGTCTCATGAGCACTGGCTGATATCTCGAGTCGTCTCAAGAACCTCCTTAGCCACACGGCCTCCTGGATAGCAGCCGAACAAGCAATGTATTCGGCTTTCATAGTGGATAGGGTTGTGCAATTCTGTTTCTTACTGCACCAAGAGACAGCTCCACCTTCAAAGATGAACACATATCCTAAAGTGAATTTACGCTCATCTCTATCACCAGCCCAATCAGAGTCACAAAAACCCTTTAATCTCAAATCCCCTCCTTGATAACATAGGGCGAGATTAGCAGTACCACGAAGGTAGCAAAAATCCTCTTTACTGCTTCCCAATGAGCAAGCCCTGGGTTGCTTTGGTAACGACTGACCAAGCCTACCGCAAAGCTAATGTCAGGACGTGTATACAACATAGCGTACATCAAACTTTCCACAGCACTCGCATAGAGAATCTTGCTCATCTTCTCTCTCTCCTTATTCGTTCTAGGGCACTGGTCAATACTCAAAGTGTAGGCCTTCTCTATTGGGGTATCAACGGGTTTCGAATAGTGCATTTGGAATCGTTCCAAGATTTTTTGAATATAAGTTTCTTGAGACAGACCAAGAAACTTCTTAACATGATTCCTTAGGATCCTCACTTCTAGCACAAAATTTGCCTCACTCATATTCTTCATCTAAAAAACGGAGGACAGCCACTCCTTAGTGGTATTGATCACCCATATAGAACTCCCAGCTATTAGGATATCATCCACATACAACGCTAAAAACAGAATTCCATCATCTGATTTCTTAATGTATACACAGTGGTCCTCTTCAATCATGGTTAAGCCAATCGATGTAATGGCTTCATGAAATTTGAAGTACCACTGTCTGGATGATTGCTTGAGACCATATATGGATCTTTTAAGGCGGCACACTTTGCCCTCTTTCCTTTAGCCACAAAACCCAAAGGTTGATTCATGTAGATTTCTTCATCCAGGCTTCCATTAAGAAACGCTGTCTTGACATCCATCTGATGAACTCCAAATCTAAATGAGCCACTATAGCTAGGATCAGGCGAATGGAGGCAAATCTCACCATAGAGAAAATATCTCCTCATAGTCTACACCCTCCATCTGGGTATAGCCCTTCGCCACAAGTCGAGCCTTGTACTTATCGATTGACCCATCAGCCTTACGCTTTATCTTTAGGACCCACTTATTTCCTATAGATTTACGTCTAGGCGGTAAGTCTACCAGGTCCCATACATAGTTCCTGTCCATAGACTCCATCTCATCTTCCATAGCAGCTAGCTACTCTTTATGAACTGATGAATCAAGTGCCTCATGAACAGAGACTGGCTTATCTGGATCCAACGGGGCATAGAGAAACACATTCCCTTCAACCTCAAAGTATCGCTATGGAACTATTCCATGTGTACTTCTCCATAACAATAGATCTAGACTTTGAAAGCTACTCCCTGAAGGTACATTAACCCTCATGGGTAAGCTCCCACTGGGCTCAGCCTGTGCGCTCCCACTATCTGGTGCGGCACTCCCACTAGGCCCAGCACCCCCACTATCTATGGCGATATCTGGAACAGGCCGTAATACCCCTCCCTCGCTAGATAGTAGGAAGGTCCTCCTGTAACTCATACAGGGTTAGGTCCTTCTTGATCTCACCAATGCTTGAAAATTATTCTCTATGAATTCCATATCTCTGGACTCTATTTCAGTCAGTCCTCCATCAGGATGTTCACCATATATTACATAACCCTTAGAATTTTGAGGGTACCTAATGAATACCTTTTGCTGGCCTTAGGACCCAGCTTTCTCAACTTATGGGAAGTATTGTGAACATATCTTGCTAAACCCCACGAGCGCAAATGATCTACATAAGGTCTCGCGCCATACCATAACTCATATTGTGTGGACACCGATTTACTGGGTATCCGGTTAAGGATGTAGGCAGCAGTCAAAAGTGCATCATCCCAGAAACTAATCGGAAGATTTGCCTGTGCCATCATTGACCTAACCATATCCAGTAAAGTCTTGTTTCGATGCTCTACAACACCATTTTGCTACGGCGTCCCAGGAATGGTGAGCTGCATACGTATCCCTTTCTCCTCACAAAGCTTCTGAAATTAATCAGATAAATATTCACGACCTCTATCAGTCCGGAGAGACTTCAAAGTCTTCTCCTTGTGATTTTCCACCTCAATTAAGAAGCGGCGGAAACAATCCAGCACTTCATAGCGGTGGGAGATTTGGTACACATACCCAAATCATGAATAATCATCGATGAATGTGAGGAAATAATATGTGCCATGGCGTGCTCTGACACTCATGGGTCCACAGATATCTGAGTGTACTAGCTCTAATGGCTGAGAGGCCCTAGAAGCCTTACCAAAAGGCTTTCTTGATGCCTTTCCTGCCAAACAAGACTCACACACAGTGAGGCTTATTTGCTGAGAGGGCCCAATAGCCCTTCTCTTGCCATCCATGCCATCCTATCTTCGCCCACATGACCAAGTCTAGCATGCCATAGTGAAGAATTATCACATGCAGGAAAAGAAGCACAAGCATATGAAGAGTAAGAGTCATATATTTTCATATCAAGTCTGAAAAACCCATATGATAAATAGCCACAAAAGGATAACACACCATTCAGATACACAGACATACGATCACCAGAAAAATAAAAGGTATAACCAAGAGCTAACAGGGCAAGTACAGAGCACAGATTACACCGAATAGTTGGGACATACAAAACATTGTAGGAGCATTACATGTCCTCCTCGCAACCTAATGCGATATGCTCCTATACCCAACACCTGCTCATGCATGCCGTTCCCAAGAACAACATATTGGGTGCCTGCAGAAATCGGTAAAATCCACAAAACCAGCTCGATCTTGAACTATGTGTTTGTTTGCTCCCATGTCTATGATCCAATCAGGGAGAGTGTCAGCAACTATAAATAAGAACAAACATAGAGAAAGGTTAATGTGGAATATACCTTCTTTGGTTCTGTGCATTTACGAGCGAAGTGGCCTTTCATACTACAGTTGTAGCATTTGATCTTTGCCACATTCTTCTTATCCTTTGGTTGGCCTTTCTTAGGCTTGGCTACCTTCTTTTCCTTGAAACTCTGTGAACCTTTCTTGTCACTGGATTTACTCCTTCCTTTGGAACACGAAGCTCCAGAGTGAGCCACATAGGCAGAGGAGTGGGAAGTTTCTATGCGCTCAGCCTCCAGCTCGAGATGACGAGATATGTCCTCAAAAGTCTTGATGTGCTCACTATGAGTCATCAAGAGCTTCATCTGACTCCACCGAGGGTCAAGCAGTGAACGAATCACTGCAAGGACCTTCTGCTCCTCAGTGAGATCAACCCCAGCCTCTCTCAGATCCCTAATCATGCGACTCATCACGCAGAGATGTTCAGATATTGAATGATTGGGATCTTTGACATGTTGCATAAATTTGAGGTTCAAGGCCCGCAGCCTTGTTGCTAAGGTCTGACCAAACCGAATCTTGAGCTGGTTCCACATATCCTGGGCAGTTAAAAAATCTCTCAAAATCTTCAATCAGATCATTGTGCATATAACTTAACATAGTGAAGCGTGCACAATGATCCTTCTTTACCTATTTTTTATAGACTTCATGATCCTGACGATTCTGCTCAGAGGTACCAGGTTCTTGTGGTATCATACTATGTGTCAGGGTTTCCAAGACTTCTTGCTCATTGAGTAGATATTGAATCTTTAGTGCCACACATTATAATTTTGTCCTTCCAATTTTTTGCCTCTATCGAGGCCAGCTACACCAGATCGGAAGGCCATCACTACAGTTGGTCAAGCAAAATATGGACATCAGACATATAATCAGTGTATATCTCTATTTGAAAAATATCCAGATTTCAAATAATCTTACTTATAAATGAGATCAAAATTTCGCTAAGCTCATAATCATCACTCATTTAATAAGATAGAACACTGAATCCAATAATTTTTCATAGAACATATCTATGTTGTCCACAAAATTAGCATTGGAACAAATCCTCATATGCTATATCAGCATATATTTCATGTTAACTAAAGATAAATTAATATATATTATTTATACACAAAGCATAATAAACATGCTTGTATAAAATACATAATAATTTATATAAATGCCCCTTATGTACTAAGCATAAATTATTATGTCAACAATAAAAGATGCAAAAATATGCATAAATCATATTTATACACTAAGAATAAATAATTATGCAACCAGAAAAAATTTCACAGAAAAATCAAACAGAATGGCAATAAAAATATTCATACATAGAGCGTAAACCCCCATGCCACATCAAGAAAATTTCTAATAAATTTTCTATGATATTCTATAATTTTTTTTGATTTTTCTACAATTTTTTATATTTTTTTTTGCATTTTTTCTAATTTTTTTAGAATTTTTGTAATTTTAAAATATCCAAAAATCTGAAAAATAATTTAAATGCCACGCAAGCATTGACGTCAGCCGAGCCCGACACATGGACTACCACGTTGGTGGGGCCCGCATCCACTTAAGCTGCCACGTCACAGGCAATGTGTTGGGAGATTGTTGAGAATTTGTTGCCCTTGATTTTGATGATTACCAAAAGCCATGTGTACATTAAAAGATGTAATTAGTTTATTTACATGAGCAATGAATTTATTTAGAACAATGATGAGAATGTTAAAGTATAACTTTAATCAAATTGAAAGTAACTTCAGTTCAATGTTTAAGCTTTCAAAAAGAAATTCAATACTTCATATTTTAATCAATGAGTTTTTGGAACATTTCTTGAATTGATTCCTAATGTCAATTTTATTATATTCAAGTCAAAATAATGATTTAAAATGAATCTGGAACGAATTTAAAGTCAATCAGAAAACTTTCTGATTTTTGATACGTTCCGGAGCTGACTCTTGAGTTTCAGAGTCGACTCCACTCAGAGTACAGAAATGACTGTCTGTCTCGAGTCGACCCATGCAATTTCTTGAGTCGACCCTCGATTCTGTCGAGCCGACTCCATGACTGTGCGAGTCGACTCCGCTCAGACACCAGAGGTGTTTTTCTGAGCACTTCGCGAGTCGACCCCCAACTTTTCATGAGTCGACCCCCGACTGTCAGGAGTCGACACTTTACTTTTGATGAGTCGACCCTATAACTTTCTGAGTATTTCTATTTTTGGTATCACGACCTCGAGCCGACTCGCGAAAAGCAGGAGTCGACTCCAGCAAATCTGGGCGAGATTTTTTCGAATGCCAACTCAGCGTCAACGGTAAGATTTTTAATTAACGGCTATTTTTCTTTGTTTCTAACGGCTATATTTTGCAGAATCTATAAATAGAGAAGCCGTTTTCAAATCAAAATATACAAACTGAGAGATATTCATTTCAAGAGAAAAGAAAAGAAAAATCGAAAAAACAGAGCTTCATTTGAAAAAATCCGTGATTCAAAATAGAGTGAAAGAAAGAGTGTGAAATCAAAGGAAGCTCCTTCTGTGTTCAAGCTCAACAATCCAAGGAAGCTTCAGAAGAAAATCCAAAAGCTATTCAAGAGCATCTCAAGTGATTTTCAACACTCAAAGAAAAGAGGAAAAGCTCAAATCAACTCCAACATACATTCCGTGAAGAATCCGAGCTGAGGCCCGATTCTACACTTCAAAGGAGTTGAGGAAAAGAGGAAAAGAAGAAAAGCTCAAAGCCAACCAACTGCAAATCAGGCTTTCTAAACTTTATTCTTATATTTGTTTATCTGCTCATTAAGGAGCTTTGTAATTGAAAAACATATTTCTATTATTTGTGCCTAGTTCAATCTGGGGGATTGAACTAGAGGAGGTAGTCTTACCTCGGTTCAAGCTTGGTTAAGCTTGTGTTAGGGTTTTTGTGCTGGTGAGCCCTTGAAAACCAGCTGGGTTCGTTGTGATCCCGGGAAAACAACAAGTTTGAGTTGTGAGCTTGTAAAACAACTCGCTGTAATCAAGGAAGATTATAGTGTGGACCCAAGTGAATCTTGGGAGTGGACGTAGGTGTTGGATACACCGAACCACTATAAAATCTTTGTTTGCCGTGCTTCCATTGACTCTTTCTCTATCTCTGTTTTATTCACTGCACTTTGTATTTGCATTGCTATTGCCTTCATTCTTATTAAGCAAACTTTTTTAAAAGGCTAATTTTTAAAGAACCCAATTCACCCCCCCCCCCTCTTGGGTTGTCATCTGGGCCAACAATTGGTATCAGAGCTAGTGCTCATTAGATTTTGATCACACGATCAAGAGCTAAAGTTCCAAATGGCAACACAAGTTGGATCATTTGCTGAAGGTCATTCTACGAATAGACCTCCACTGTTTAATGGTTCAAATTATTCATATTGGAAAGCTAGAATGAGGATATTCATTCAAGCTTCTGATTATGAGCTATGGGGTGTTATAATCAATGGACCTAGTACACCCACACATGTTATAGATGGCACTATTGTTCCTAAGCCCGAAAGGGACTGGAATGATAATGATAGGAAAATGGCACAGCTTAACGCTAAAGCCATGAATGTCTTATATTGCTCCTTAGATGCTAATGATTTAATAGAATCTCCACATGTAATTCCGCAAAGGAGATTTGGGATAGATTAGAGGTTACCCATGAGGGTACCAATCAAGTAAAAGAATCTAAAATTAATATTCTTGTTCATAAATATGAATTATTTAGCATGGAACAATCTGAAACCATTGCATGCATGTACACTAGATTTACAGATATTGTAAATGGTTTGAAAAGTCTTGGTAAGACATATACTAACTCTGAACTTGTTCGAAAAATTCTTAGGTCATTACCAAGATCATGGGAAGCAAAAATGACAGCAATCCAAGAAGCTAAGGACCTCAACACTTTACCCTTAGAGGAGCTTCTAGGATCTCTTATGACCCATGAGCTGACTATGAGGCAGCATGTAGAGGAGGACACAAAGAAAAAGAAAGTAATTGCCCTCAAAGCTGCAAAAGAAGAAGAGAGCAGCAGTGATGATGATGATGATAATGATGAAGAGACTGCTCTCTTAGCAAAGAAATTTAAAAGATTCATGAGGAGAAAGAAACCCTTCCACAAGAAAAAATTTGGAGCTAAGTGGGAAGGAGAAAAGGATAAAAACAAGGACAAGGACAAAGAAAAAGAGAAAGACCCCTTGACTTGCTATGAGTGTAATAAACCGGGGCACTTTAGGAATGAATGTCCAAAATTGAAGAAAGCCTACAAAAAGAAAAAGAAGGCTTATATGGCGACATGGAGTGACAGCGAGGAATCTTCTTCCGAAGAAGAAGAACAAAAGGAAGTCGCAAACGTATGTTTCATGGCGGACGACAACGATGAGGTAAGTTCCGACAACCCTTGCGATGAATTTGCTTTTGATGAACTTTTTGATGCTTTTAATGAACTTGTTAGGATTTCAAGGTTTTGAAAAAGAAATACAAGATTTTGAAAAATGAAAACTTAACTTTCATTCAAGAAAAGGAAAATCTTAATAATGAAGTTAAGAAACTTAAATCTGAAAATGAAATTTTAATAAAAGAAAAGAATCAATCTCTAATGAAAATGATAAACTAAGAAAGAGGTTGAAAAACATAAAAACATAGTTGATAAGTTTACATTAAGCTCAACTAAATTAGACATGTTATTAAATAGTCAAAAAGCAGTTTTTGACAAAGCCGGATTAGGATATAACACTTTAAGAAAACAAAAATCACTTAAAAATATTTTTGTAAGTGCTGGCCAAAGTAATTTTACATGCTTTAAATGTAATCAAAAAGGACATAAATCTTATGAATGTAAAATTCTAAAACCTAATAAAAACCTAAATTAAAGGAAAGAAAATATGGGTTCCGAAAGGAACAATATTTGTTGCTACTAACCATGAAGGACCCAAGAAAGCTTGGGTACCTAAACATAAGTCTGATTTCATTGCAGGAATGTCTTGTGGCCAAGAGATCAAAGAGAAAGTGGTATCTTGATAGTGGCTGCTCAAGACATATGACGGGTGACAAAGAAGAATTCATCACCCTTGAAGAAAAGAAAGGAGGAGTTGTTACATTTGGCGACAATGGCAAAGGCCAAATCTTGGGGTTTGGTAACATTCAAATAACTCCCTCCACATATATTGAAATGTACTTTATGTTGATGGTTTAAAGCATAACTTAATTAGTATAAGTCAATTATGTGACAAAGGTTTTAAAGTATCTTTTGAATCTTCTTTATGCACTGTAGCTAATCCCATTGATAATAGCATTGTTTTTATTGGAAATAGAAATGGCAATGTATACATGATTGATTTAGACAAATTGTACTAATAATCATTGCTTAGTTGCTAATAATGCTAATATGAATGAGATTGGTTGGTTGTGGCATCGAAGATTAGGTCACGCAAGCACACACCTGATTTCAAAACTAATTAGAATGGATTTAGTAAAAGGTTTACCTAAATTAGATTTTGAAAATAACAAAATATGTGATGCATGTCAGTTTGGAAAACAAACAAGAAGTTCTTTTAAATCTAAAAATATTGTTTCAACTTCTAGGCCATTAGAGCTACTTCACATGGACCTTTTTGGACCAACTAGAACCACAAGTCTAGGAGGAAAGAAATATGGTCTTGTGATAGTAGATGATTACTCTAGATTCACTTGGGTAATGTTTTTAGCTCACAAAGATGAGACTTTCTCGATATTCATGAAATTCTTCAAGAAAGTAACAAATGAGAAAAACACTACCATAGTGTCTCTAAGAAGTGATCATGGAACTGAATTTGAAAATCACTTATTTGAAAGTTTTTGCAATGAAAATGGTATTAATCATAATTTTTCTGCACCTAGGACCCCACAACAAAATGGTGTAGTTGAAAGGAAAAATAGGACTCTAGAAGACATGGCCCGTACCATGCTATGTGAAAGTAAACTCCCGAAATACTTTTGGGCGGAAGCTATTAACACAGCATGTTACATCCTAAATAGAGCCTTAATAAGACCTATTTTAAAGAAAACACCTTATGAATTATGGCATGATAGAAAACCCAACATTAAATATTTTCATGCATTTGGTTGTAAATGTTTTGTTCACAATAATGGTAAAAATAATTTAGGTAAATTTGATGCTAAATCTGATGAAGGAATATTCTTAGGATATTCAACAACTAGTAAAGCATATAGAGTATTTAACAAGAAAACTTTAGTTGTTGAAGAATCTATTCATGTAGTTTTTGATGAATCTTTAGCAATCAAGTTCCAAAAATTTGATGATGAGGAAGATACAAACTTAATTGAAAAAAATCTTGAAAAATTAATATTGATGTATCTTTAGATCAATGCAAGAGCTAAAGATAATGATTCACCTAAGGATGATGATACTAACACTAATCATAATGATGTAGATCTACCTAGGGATTGGAGATATGCTTATAGTCATCCCTAAGGAATTGATTATAGGTGATCCATCTCAAGGAATAAGAACTAGATCATCTATGAGAAATATTAGTAATCATCTTGCATTTGTATCACAAATTGAACCTAAAACTATTGAAGAAGCTGAAAAAGATAATAATTGGATGTTAGCAATGCAAGAAGAATTAAATCAATTCACTAGAAATAATGTATGGACATTAGTTGAAAGACCTAAAAATCATTCTGTTATAGGATCAAAATGGATATTTAGAAATAAACTAGATGAAAATGGCATAGTAATTAGAAACAAAGCTAGATTAGTTGCAAAAGGATATAATCAAGAAGAAGGTATTGATTTTGATGAAACCTTTGCACCTGTAGCTAGATTAGAAGCCATTAGCTATTACTTGCATTTGCATGTCACATGAATTTTAACTTATTTCAAATGGATGTCAAAAGTGCATTTTTAAATGGATTTATAAATGAAGAAGTATATGTAGAACAACCACCAGGTTTTGAAGATCACGAATTTTCAAATCACGTTTTTAAATTGCACAAAGCATTATATGGTTTGAAACAAGCACCTAGAGCTTGGTATGATAGATTAAGTAAATTTTTAATTGAAAATGATTTTATAAGAGGAAATGTTGATAAAACATTTTTGAAAAGAAAAGGTAAAGATTTATTAGTAGTTCAAATATATGTTGATGATATTGTTTTGGTGCTACTAACAATCTTCTATGTCAAGAGTTTGCTAAGTTAATGCAGGGAGAATTTGAAATGAGCATGATGGGAGAACTCAACTTCTTCCTTGGACTCCAAATCAAACAAAGCAAAGAGGGAATCTTTATCAACCAAACAAAGTACACAAGAGAAATTTAAAGAAGTTTGGTATGGAATCAATAAACCCCTCGGAACACCAATGAGTCCTTCATGCAAGCTGGACAAAGATGAAGAAGGTAAGAAGGTTGATCAAAAATATTATCGAGGTATAATCGGATCCCTACTTTACTTAACTGCAAGTAGACCAGACATAATGTTTGCTGTTTGCTTATGTGCTAGATTTCAGTCTGAACCTAAAGAATCACATTTAATTGCTGTTAAAAGAATACTAAGATACTTAAGTGGAACAAAAAATGTAGGTTTATGGTATTCTAGAGACTCAACATTAAATCTGATTGCATACACTGATTCTGATTATGCTGGATGTAAGTTAGATAGAAAAAGCACAAGTGGTGCATGCCAATTCTTAGGAAGTAACTTAATCTCATGGTTTAGCAAAAAGCAAAATTCAGTTGCATTATCAACTACTGAAGCTGAATATGTTGCAGCTGGAAGTTGCTGTGCTCAAATCCTATGGATTAAGCGACAACTTGAAGACTATGGTATCACACTTGATAAGACACCTATAAGATGTGATAATACAAGTGCAATAAATCTAACTAAAAATCCAATTCAACATTCAAGAACAAACACATAGAAATTAGATATCATTTTATAAGAGAACATGTAAATAATGAAATTTGTCTTGATTATGTTAATACTGAAGAACAATTAGCAGATATATTTACAAAACCCTTAAGTGAAGAAAGATTCTGTTATCTTAGAGGAGAGTTAGGGATTTGTGATCCATTAGAATGAATTTGAAACCCCTAAGGAAATTTTATCTAAAATTCTTTCAAATCCTTGATCTTTAAGGAAATCTTATCTAGAATTCATATCTAATTGATCTATTCAAATCCAATGATTATTTTATCAATTTTTATGATCAATTCCGGACACATTTCAGAAATTTCATGTTTTTGCTCTGAAATGGTCTCGGAGCCGACTCGGTGAGTATCGGAGTCGACTCCAGGTTTCTACTGAAACTCTTGAGTCGACCCCTTCTCGGCGCGAGTCGACTCCACTTCGGGATGGTTTTCTGTGACTGTCCGGAGTCGACCCCTCGCTTTGCGGGAGCCGACTCGAAGTGGTCCCAGGTCGATTTATCTAGGGCAGAGTCGACTCGCCGTTCATTTCTACATCTCAATCTCTCAAAATACTCTCTCCAAAATATCTCCAGACCTTCCAAATTCCCAAAATCCTGATTAACCCTTCCAATTGATCAATGGCCCCTAAAACTCGAGGATCAACCTTGGTGCGGCCGGAGTGAAGAGGAAGAGGGCTGTGAGGAAGACGGTGAGGCGTCCGGTTCGTGAGCCTTCACCAAGCACGGATTCAACTTCATCTTCTTCAACCCAATGCTTCTCCATCTACAGCTCCTTCTCAGGTAGATAGATTGCCGATAGAATCATAACTACGGGAGAAAGTAGATTTTGAATTGTTTGAGGCTGAGGGATTTCTTTTGGGAAGACAGTTGATAGAGATGGGTTGGGAAAAGATCTGTTCCTTAGATTGCCCTACATATCCTGCCCTTGTCAAGGAATTTTATAAGAATCTATCTAGAGGAGATAATGGTCTTATAAGCATTGTTAGAGGAAAGAATTTCAGTGACTGTAGAGCTGCTTTCAAGATTGTTGGATCTACCCATGTCAGGAACTTCTACATTTTCTTCGGATGACAGAAGCCCAGCACTGTCTAGACTACTTAACCGGGAGGTTGTCGGTTTTGAGGAAGTTTTTGCCAATCAGTTATCCTTAGAACTGAGACTGCTCCACAACATCTGTAGTAGAATCCTTTTCCCCAAAATTGGGAGATTCGATTATGTGTCAGAAAGGATATTTTTGTGATGGATGCAATTGTAACGGGTAAACCCATTAACCTTCCTAGTATGATTTTATGGTATATTGCCGACTGTGGAGGTAAGAGAAAATCAAGCTTGCCCTATGGCATGATCCTCACTAAAATTTTCCAGAGCCAAGGGATTGTCATTTCAGATAGTGAGCCTATGAGGAACTTGAGACACAGATTTTTACAGTTTGGCCACTATACATAGGATGGGTTTTGTTAAGAAGAATGGAAGATGGGAAAGGAAAGGTTTGATGGAAGAAAGAGCAGCGGATGCTGAGGCACCGGGACCATCGGTTAGACACTCTTCGCCTGCACCTCCGAGCCCTCCTATTCTGCTCCTGCTCCTACCCCTGCTCCGTTGTTTGATCAAGCATCATCTTCATCTGTTGGCTTCACAGAACTTCAGTTAAGGCAACTCAAAGGCCTTCTTGATGATCAGTCAGAAAATTAAAATCAGAGTTTGAAAACAAGTTTATGAATCTCAAGGAAACTCTTTACTCTTTGG
>UESW01003172.1:0-31301 GCA_900491605.1 Calamus simplicifolius | reverse complement strand
TGGTGTCCCGTGGGCCGCGATGCCAGTGAGCTCCTTTTGAGAGACTTGGTCCTATGGCGCAAGGGAGAACAAGCTGTGGCGTCAGAAGGGGCCTTCTTTATTACTCATGCTTCTGGGAGTACATCATTGGTAATACTGGCGGAGGTTGTCCGCATTCCAGGTACGTGGAATGGGCTTCCGTCAAGCTCTTCTAGTTTGTATGCCCCCGGTGGAACGCCTCGACGCGGTAGGGACCTTCCCAGTTGGGGGATAGCTTGCCCCCCTCGGTAGGTTTGGATACCTCGGCCTTCGTAGCACCAAGTCTCCGCGGCGAAAACCTTGGGACGAACTCGGGCGTTGTAGTACTTGGCCGCTCGCTGGCGAAAGGTCGCCATGCGCAGTCTTGCTCTGTCATGCGCCTCGTCGATGAAGTCTAGATTGGCCGAATCAGCGCGGAGTTCTTCCTCACTGAAGGACTCCACACGTGGACTAGGCAATCCGATCTCGACGGGGATGACGGCCTCGGATCCGAAGGAGAGGCTGAAAGGAGTTTCACCCGTCGGGGCTCTGAGAGTTGTGTGGTAAGCCCATATCACACTGGGGAGCTCTTCTACCCAGCGTCCCTTGGAACCGTCTAGGCGAGTCCTGAGCCCTCTGAGGATGGCGCGGTTCATGACCTCAGCCTCCCCGTTGGTCTGGGGGTGGCCGACAGAGGTGAATCGGTGGCGAATGCCTAGCTCCTCACAGAAGGCTTTGAATGCCTCGTTGTTGAATTGGCGACCGTTGTCCATGACGAGGGTGTGAGGCAAGCCAAAACGACATATGATCGACTTCCAGAAGAAAGCTTTAACTTTGCTCTCAGTGATTTTGGCCAACGCTCGACCTCGACCCACTTGGTAAAATAGTCGATGGCGACTAACAAGAATTTTCGCTGCCCTGAAGCTGGGGGGAATGGTCCAAGGATGTCCATTCCCCATTGGGCAAAGGGCCACGGAGCCGAGAGTGGGCTCAGCGGGGTAGACGGTTGATGTTGGATGTGCGCGTGGCGCTGGCAGCCGTCACACTTTTGAACTAGCTTGGCCGCGTCCTCCTTCATAGTGAGCCAGAAGTACCCCTGACGGAGAGCCTTCTGGGCTAAAGATCTGCCCCCCAGATGGTTCCCACAAATGCCTTCGTGGATTTCTCTGAGGATGTAGTCGGCATCGGCGGGGCCTACGCACTTAAGCAACGGTAGGAGAATGACCTTCTGTATAGATGCCCGTCGAGGAGGATGAACTTGGAGGCCCTCCATTTGAGCAATCTGGCTTCGTGCGGTCGTCAGGGAGGGTGCCGTCGGTGAGGTAGTGGACGTAGGCATCCATCCACGTAGGTTCCTGGGTGAGCGGGAGGACTTCCTCCCCGTCCTCTATGCTGGGCCTTTCTAGATATTCAATGTAGGCATCCCTTGCCAAGCCGTCGGCGGAAGTTGCCAGTCGAGAGAGGATGTCGGCCTTGCATTTTCACTTCGGGGATGTAACTGATACTGAAGTAGGGCAATGAGGAGGTCAAGAGTTGAACCTTTTTCAGGTATTGCGCCATAACAGGGTCGCGCGCCTCGTACTCTCCGTTGATTTGCCCGGAGACGAGTTGCGAGTCCGTGTAAGCTCTGAGGCGCTTTGCTCCAATCTCCTGGGCTAGCCTTAATCGGCCAGCAGGGCTTCGTACTCCGCTTGGTTGTTGGTGGCTTCAAAAGAAATCTCAGGGCGCACTCTGTTCTTTCTCCTTCGGCAAGAATGAGGCCGGCGCCACTCCCTTGAGAATTTGATGCGCCATCCACATGGAGGATCCAGGTCTCTCCATCACGCTCGGCTCGGGCCTGGGCTGCTCCCCGGAACCTCTTTGAGATCTTCTTCCGCCCAAGTGCACTCGACCAGGAAATCGGCCAGGACTTGGGACTTCAAGGCCGGTCGTGCTTGGAAAGAGATGTCGAATTCTCCTAGCTTGATGGCCCATTTGGCGAGTCGACCCAAAGTATCCGGACGGGCCAGGATGGCTCAGAGAGGTTGGTCCGTGAGCACCACGATGGGATGGGCTTGGAAATACGGGCGAAGACGCCGGGCAGAGACTATCAAGGCGAAAATGACTTTCTCTGTTTTGGAATACCTGACCTCGGCGTCATGCAGGACCTTGCTCACATAGTAGACAGGCCTTTGGGTTCCGTCAGCGTCAAGGCGCACCAGGACTGAGCTGACGGCTTCTGAGGAGGCGCTAAGTAAAGGAAGAGACTCTCCCCGTCTCTCGGCTTGGAGAGGAGCGGTGGGGAGGACAGGAATGCCTTTAAGCCGTCGAAAGCTTTCTGGCAATCGTCCGTCCATGCAAAACTATTCACCTTCCGCAGGGCCTTGAAGAAAGGCAAGCACCTCTCCGCCGATTTGGAGAGGAAACGACTCAGAGCCGCTATCCTCCCCGTTAGCCGTTGCACTTCCTTCTTGTTGGACGGCGGCCTCATGTCGAGTATGGCACTGATCTTCTCTGGGTTCGCCTCGATTCCGCGCTGGGTCACCATAAAGCCCAGAAATTTGCCTGCCGTGACCCCAAAAGTGCACTTCTTGGGGTTCAGCTTGACTTGGAAGCGACGGATTGTTAAAAGTTTCTTCAGGTCGGAGATGTGGTCGGTGGCACGGGTGCTCTTTGTCAGCATGTCGTCTACATAGACTTCCATGTTCCGGCGAGCTGGTCCTGGAACACCTTGTTCATCAACCTTTGATAGGTCGCTCCTGCATTCTTGAGGCCGAAAGGCATCACCTTGTAGCAGTAAATGCCTTTCTCTGTCACGAAGGAGGTGTGCTCCTCGTCGTGGGGTCCATCCTTATCTGATTATATCCGGAGAAGGCGTCCATGAAGCTGAGAAGCTCATGACCAGAGGTGGAATCGACCAGCTGATCAATTCTCGGCAGGGAAAGCTGTCTTTTGGGCACGCCTTGTTGAGGTCGGTGAAGTCTATACAGATCCTCCAGCTCCCGTTTGCCTTGCGCACCATGACCACGTTGGCCAGCCAGCTTGGGTAGTGCGCCTCCCGGATGTGGCCGGCGCTGATCAGCTTGTTGACTTCTTCATCAATTGCCTTTGTCGGTCGGGGGCAAAGCTCCTCTTCTTTTGACGGATTGGACGGTGCCGCGGGTCGATGTTGAGCTTGTGGGTGATGACCTCCGGAGGGATGCCGGGCATGTCAGACGCTGACCAGGCGAAGACGTCCGAGTTAGCCCGCAAGAAAGCTAAGAGGCGCTCCCGGTCTTCCAGGGGAAGGAGTCCGCCCACACGGACGGTCCTTGCTGGGTCATCTTCGAGAGGGAAAGTCAGGAGGTGCTCGGCGGGCTCTCCTCCTTTGTCGGAATCTCTAGGATCGGATGCTTCCAGGGCCGGGTCGGCCTCCAAAGGGCTTGACGCGTATGATAGCAAGGTAAGACCGGGCTTATCTCCGCGCATCTCACCAACTCCCGTGAGTGGGGAACTGCACCAGTAGACGCCGGGTGGAGATAACCGCGTCCAAAAGATTCAGGCCGGGATGCCCAAGAATGGCGTTGTATGCCAAAGGGACCCTCACGACCAGGAATTTCATGATCACGGTGCTTTGGCATGGTGGGGTTCCGGCCGTCACAGGCAAGGATATTTCGCCCTCAACCCTCACAGAATCTCCAGTGAATCCGACCAGCGGGGTTGCCACGGGCTGAAGGGAGTCAAAAGATAATCCCATCCGAACAAAAGCGTCGTAAGTAAGGATGTCAGCTGAGCTGCCACTATCAACTAATATCCTTTTTACAGGGTGTTTGGCGATCGTCATAGCGACGACTACGCCTTCATTGTTTACATTTTCCATGACAGCAGTCTCCCCCGGGGCATTACATTATTTGGCGCCTCCTCCCCCCTCGGCCGCTTGGACGCAGAGGCTGATCCCCAGGACACCATCCCGACAGTCCGCTCCGTGGGAGTGTTGTCGACGGTGGCTTGAGCTGGTGGAGGCCCCATGATGGCCGGCAGCGGCTGTTGCGTCTTCTGGACATACTTGCCGAGGTAGCCCACTGGATGAGCTCCTCGATGGCCCGCTTCAAGTTGTAGCAGCTATCGGTGTCGTGGCCGTAGTCCCGGTGGAATCGACAATAGCGGCTTCTGTCGCGGGGTGCACCTTTCTTCAAGGGGGGAGGACGTTGGAGGTAAGGCTCGCCCTCGATCTCCATCAGGATGTGGGATCGAGGGGCAAGGAGAGGGGTGAGCTTACTCTCGTCGGGGACAGGGCTTCGGCGCCTGTTGTCGGACCGGCGAGGTGGGTCGGATCGGCGATGTCGGGGAGGTCCGCTCGGCTCAGGGCGAGCGGATTTGTGGCTGGAGCTCTTCGAAGACTCCCGGCGGGTGAGGTCGGCTTCATCCGCCCGGATGTACTTTTGGCCCGAGAGGAGGTCAGAGTAAGAGCTCGGGGGCTTCTTATCCAGGGAGAAGGTGAAGCGGGATGGAAGGAGTCCCCGCTTCAGCGCCAGGGCGGCCACCGCATCGTCGAGATGGTAGACCTCGAGGGCGGCGGTCTTGAATCGGGACACGAAGTCCCGCAGTGACTCTCCTTCCTTCTGGCGGACGGAGAAAAGGCTGTCTGCCACCCTTGGGATCCGCGGCAGGCATCAAAGTGGGCCAAAAATGCCCTCTCCAGCTCCCGGAAGGAGTCTATGCTGTGGGGGGACAGGCGCGAATGCCATGCACGAGCGGCCTTCGCAGAGAAGCGGGGAAGGCTTTGCAGAGAAGGCGTCTGAAGTGCCCTGGATTTGCATCATTGCTTTGTAACTCTCGAGATGATCGAGAGGATCCATCGTACCATCGTACGGGTCGATCTGAGGAAAGCGGAACCTGGAGGGGACTGGTTCCTCCAATATCCGGGGTGTAAGGAGGACGAGTGTCGAACTCTTCCTCCGGCTGATGGTTGATCTTCTTGGCGAGCTCGTCGAGATGCCTGTTGTACTCCTCCAGGCGTTCCTCCGCCTGGCGGCTGATCGTCGGGGCCCTCCGAGATGGCTCGGAGGAAGAAGAAGAAGAAGCAGAAGGAGATGGGGACGGAAGTCGGGACTCTCTGGGTTCCTCGTGATGATGTGGCTTGGAGGAAAGTTGTTGGGGCCGTGGTCAGGGGACCATGGCCGCTTGGAGGACTCGCGTCGAGGCTTCCTAGGGGAAACCTGACGTCGGTCGGTCGCTCGCCGACCGGCCTCCCCGAGGAGAACCTCCCCGCCGACTGCTGACTAACGGGAGGAGCAATCTGGTGCTGGGTGGCCACGACTGCTGCTGCTCGTGGACCATGGCGGTGAGATTCTGGACTTGCTGGGAAAGAGTCGCCAGCCGCTCCACTGTTTGATCAACGGCCTCCGGTGGCGGGCAGGCAACTGGAGGGTTGGTAGCAGGGGGATTGGCCTCTTGCTGCCTAGCTGGTGGGAGGAGCCCCGTCGGGCAGCTGACGGAGGCATCCCGAGCTCGGTCACCACCATGGCTTCTTGAAGAGAAGAGGGGGAGAGAGATGTAGCTCAGGGAGAACGTTCGCTACTTTTTTCTTATCCCCCTACCTGGCGCGCCAATCTGATGACGCTCAATCGCCTATCCTGGACGTCGGGACGGAGTGCTTCTCCAATCCTTGCTTCAGTGGGTTGCCTGCAAAGAAGTCCCAAGACGGAAGGGATCCTCCGATGAGACCCTCCGATGCCCAAGTTAGCAACTGAGGTCACAGCTGAAGAGGGGCTTGAGTGAGCCCTTTTTAGTGTAGAAAGAGGGATCTCAGAGAGGGGGAATTCCTTTTGAGAGTTGAGATGGCATTTTTGGGGGTTATCGCGCATACCTGTTTACTGGGTGGATTCACCTTTTTATAGGGGTTGATCCTGGCATGATCACATGGGATTGCGTGAAGTCAGAAGATCTGCTGAGCCCTTGCATGAATCTGGACTGGTTAGTGGGCTACATCCCATCAGAAAGGGAGAAAGCGGCAGTCGGTGGGCTAAGTCCCATCAGCCGGCGGGGCTGTTGGTTGTCGGATTGGCGCTGTCAGGCGGCGCGCGTCAGAGAGGCAGTTTCTTGAACCGCTGGGGCTGATCTGGCGGGAACTGGAAATCCCGTCTTATCAGGCCGAGCCGGGTCGACCCGAGATGGCTGGGGCCAATCCCGCTGGCAAGACAGTGCCAGGGCGGGGCCGAATCGACGGACTTGGAGGCACCGGGGCCGAGTCGGGCCGACCGGGGATGGCCTTGGCGACTAGGCAAAACTAGAGACGCCGGGTCCGAGTCGGGCCAGTCGGGGATGGCCTTGGCCGACTCGGCGGAACTGGAGACGCCGGGGCCGAGTCGGGCCGGCCGGGGATGGCATTGGCCGACTCGGTGGAACTGGAGATGCCGGGGCCGAGTCGGGCCGGCCGGGGATGGCCTTGGCCGACTCGGCGGAACTGAGATGCCGGGGCCGAGTCGGGCCGGCCGGGATGGCCTTGGCCGACTCGGCGGAACTGGAGACGCCGGGGCCGAGTAGGAGAGTGCCAGGGTTGACTAGGAGGTGTCGGGCCGGCTAGCTTGGAGACGTAGGGGCCGGCTAGGAAGTTTCCAGGCCATTTGGGAAGGTGCCGGGGCCGGCTAGGAAGTGTCGGGGCCAGCTGGGAAGTGCCGGGCCGCCTAGCTTGGAAACGTAGGGGGCCGGCTAGGAGAGTGCCAGGACTGACTGGAAGGTGCCGGTCTTGGAGCCGTCGGCCTTTGGGGCCGTCGGTCTTGGAGGTGTCGACCTTTGGGGCCGTCGGTCTTGGGGCCGTTGGCCTTTGGGGCCGTTGGTCTTGGAGGTGTCGGTCTTTGGGGCCGTCGGTCTTGGAGGTGTCGATCTTGGAGTTGCCGGTCTTGGAGCCGTCGGTCTTGGAGGTGTCGGCCTTTGGGGCTGTCGGTCTTGGAGCCATCGGTCATGGAGCCGTCAGCCTTTGGGGCCGTCGGTCTTGAGTCGTCGGCCTTTGGAGCCGTCGGTCTTGGAGGTGTCGGCCTTTGGGGCCATAGGCCTTGGAGGTGCCGGTCTTGGAGGTGCCGGTCTTGGAGGTGTCGGCCTTTGGGGCCGTCGATCTTGAAGCCGTCGGTCATGGAGGTGTCAGCCTTTGGGGCCGTCGATCTTGGAGCCGTCGGTCTTGGAGGGTCGGCCTTTGGGGCCGTCGATCTTTGGGGCCGTCGGTCTTGGAGGTGTCGGCCTTTGGGGCCGTCCAATTTTTTTTTTTTTTCGTGGGGTCAACTGGCCCCATCAATTACAGTATTTGGTATACACAGGTAATGCAACAGTAATATTAATTACTGTGCTTGATATAACAAACAGATTACCAGTCATATAACATCAAATTTTAAAATACCCTTAAATTAAATTTATTAAAAATTATATTATTATATATTTGATTTAAAAAAAATATATTTATAAATGATAATATTTTAAAAAATTATATTTATAAATGATATTCGAAGTGGTTGATAAGGATGCCGGAGGCCACCAATCGAAAGAAGTTTCGCGGCATCTCGAGATGGTCGTGGGGCCACTGATCGGCGAGATCCGCAACCTGACTTGACGGAAGAGGATGTGGCTTAGGACCTTCGATATAGAGATTCCAGTGAGGTCGGTAGAGAAAAAGGCAAGTAGAGAGCGATCAGCAATTTTATCAAAAAAAAATTAGATTATCACATCTCTAGTAATGTAGATAACCATTGCTTCCAAAGGTAATCTGGATTACCACAAGGTAATTTAGATTATTAGTACAGATAGATTATCATTCAAAATGTGTACCAAATATAGCTATCTGATAGGGCCTATTTAAATTATCAGAAATCTGGATAGATTATCTTCTACCAAATGCCCCATATAAGTGTCATATTTTAGCAATTGGAGTTGACTCCAATTGGTGAGGAGTCGACTTGACACGATTTAGCACTTCTGGCATGCTATCAAGTCGACTCCTATAGAAGGACGAGTCGACTCGGTTAGAAAGACAAAAAGATATCAATTCTGCTTCGTGCTAGAGTCGACTCGCAATTTTGCTCGAGCCGACTCTAAGACTGCAAATTTTTTAGGTTAAATCTTTAAAATTCTATATTTATTCCATTTTAAGTCTGATTTGAGTATCATTTATACCGTTGGACTCCTAAAATCGAGCTCTTTGAGTTGGTAGGGTCTTTACCTAAAAATATTAATTTAAATGAATAAAAATAATCTGATCTATAAATTAATTAAAAAAATTTATTTATTCAGGGGCAAAATGTGAAAAGGCTTTGAAGTTATTTGCTAATTATGCTAAGGGTAAATTGAAAAAGAAAATCTAAGGGAAAAATATCATGGACATGAGTGAGCCATGTATTTTTTAAAAAGCGTGCGTTAAGAGTTTTTAAAGCCACTATTCATGCCTTGGTCCCTAAATCATCGGAGAAAAAGAAAGACAAAGGAAAAAGTTGGTTCAACTAGAGAAAGAAAGAAAGAAAGAGAGAGGAGATTCAGCCAGGGAGGAAGAAAAAGAAAAAGAAAAAGAAGAAGAAAAGAGGAAAGAAAAGAGAAGGGAAGGGAAACTGGGTTTGTACTTGGCTCCAGGTAAGTTATAGCTTTCTATATCTTGCATGGCTTTAGATTTTCTTAGATTCTTATATTTTGATATAATAGTAAAAAAAATCTTGAGTAGAGAAGGATGAAAGAAAATAATGAGATATTAGATGTTAAAGTATGCATGCATGCATAGTTTTAGGAAAACCTAACCAGGTTTGAGCATCAGTTGAAACTGTTAAAGTGAGTGGGTTTTTCATCTAGCAATAAAAAATTTATTTTGAGCCAGTATAATGATATTAATACCTAGCCATAATATGATATGCTTAGTAGAGAATTATATGCATTTTATACCCAGGAAATGAGATCCTAGTATATGATATTTGGATGCATGAGTTTTAAGCGTGAGTCTCAAGCAAAAAGAATAAAGCATAATTTTGATGCATGAATTTCAGATGCATACATGGCATATTTGTATGATAAATTATTAAAAAGAATATGTTTTGGATGCATATACGTCATACAAGCATTCAGACAGTTATGGGGCTAATCACCCTTTAGATGGTGTCATAGCATGAGCATTGCATACTACTATTGAGCCGGCATCTCCTTGCGATTCGATCATACGATGAATCCCGAGATCAGGGATGAGTGCATGCTAGATCAGGCCCAGTGGGACAAGTTATAAATAGCCCATGAGGGAAAAAATCATATTTCAGTGGAGCTGGTTATTATATACCCATAGGGGTAGAAAAAAAAAATCTGAGGTTTCAGGATTAAGGAATATAGCACTTTGCTAGGTGAACCGCACAAATAAGGGATACTATTTGTGCGAAAATCCTATGCCAGTTCATGCATCCCTTAGGAGTATACCTGTAGAAGGGCGACTGTAGAGTGATACCTCGAGATTTCATACACAGCCCAGCATTATAAAGTTTTTTAAAAAAACTCACATTTGGTTTTATAAAAAGGGCCAATGGACTAAACACATATTTCAGTGGGGATGAGTTTATATGAGATACCGTAGGACAAAGATAGATCCCAGTGGGGATCAGAGAGATGAGCAAAAAAAGTCTGGACTATATAATGAGATACACATATATTTATATACATGCTTTATAAAGTATTACATCATGCATGAATTTTTATATAAATGAGCCATTCAAAGAGTATTTAAATACTGGTATATTGTTGCAAGCATAAGCTAAGTTAGAAGTTATCTTTTATCATTTCAAAAAGGTATAATTATCCATGTATGGAGATGACTTCCAATGAAAAAATATTGGTATGATACTTCAGTTTAAGATGTATATTATTTGAAGAATAAGCTATGTTTTAAGTTTTCTGATATTATATTCAAATGAGTATTATATGTGTTTACTCATGTTAATTACATATGTTTATTATGCTTTAAAATGATGTTATGGTTCTCTATTTTTTCATGGTTAGATGCTTATCCAGTCACTGGGACTTAGGTCTCACCCCTCTATTGTTGACACTTTTATTTTCAAATCGATGAGTCTGATTGGTAGGATCAAGGTTAGCGGGACTGGATCCTTGGCTTGTAAGGCTTGCTTGGAGGCAAGAATGTACAAATGATAGCTTTGTATATTGAGTTAGTGTGGGGTGACCTTCGTGTTTATGTATATGTATATATATATAGTGAGGTATGGTGATGTATCAGACTTATTTGGATATGAAAGAAAAACTTATGTTTTGGAGGGAATTATAAGTATAATTTATGTACTTTTGATTTAGATGTCAATTATAAATGTGATCTTGTAAACTGCCTGAGGATGTCATAAAAAATATTATCTAAGCAGGATGACACTTAGTGTTGATTTGATTTTTGTAGTGATATACATTTATTTATATGAGCTGATGATAAAAGTTTTTATTAGGATGTATTTTTGAGTGTCTGCCCCTTATGATAATCCATTGGAGTTTATTAGGTCTTTATGGAGCGCTACATAAAGGCTAATAGAACTCTATCCGATTATCACAGATGCGCAGGATTGCTGTCGGTAGCCCTAAGAGTAAGGGGAGCCGATAGTCTCACTCAATGAGACTACTTCGGAAAATACATCCGAGGTAATGGAAGCCATCCAAGTGGTTGAAAAGTTGAGGAGAATAAGAAGCACCAAAGAAGTATGAGGATAACCAATCTATGACCAGAATGATTCTTGCCATGTTCAAAGGTTGACTGCTAAGGGAGAACTCCTCAGCTGGAAAGGTGTGTATTTGACGAGCCAAAGCCAAGGCATTAAAGAGGTCAAGAGCCATTGAGGTCATTTTCTTTTCCAATGATGGCTTGCAAAAGTATAAACCCCCACCATGATGCACTAATGATTCAATGATTATAAACAATCATCAAGCAAAGAGGATTTTGATCGATAATGGGAGCTTATTCAATATTCCTTTACCTTAATGCCTTCAAAAAATCAAGGATTGGTATAGATCGCTTGAAGACTTTTAGCACACCATTGATCGGCTTCTTTGGAGAGTCAACTTATCCAGAAGAACTCTTCTCAGAAGAAAGATAGAGTCAATCCCTCGTACTAATCTAGTTAGAAGAACTTTTCTCATTAAGAAAATGAAAGCTAATCATCCACACCATCAGAGAATCAATCCATTTGAAAGAATTTTTTTTTGAAGAAGAGAGTCGATTCTATCTATTAATAACTCGTAAAAACTCTCTTTGCTAAGAAAGAGAAGGTTAGTCTATTATGCCTTAGAGCCAACCTGCCTAAAAAAAAATCTCAAGAGAAAGAGAGTCAGTCCTATTTTTGAACTATTAAAAAAACTCTTTTTATTGAAAAAAAAAGAGTGGTTGACTTTACCAAAGAGTCAATGCAAAACTTTTCTTAGAAAAAAAAAGAGAATCAATCCCTCTCACCAATTACTCGAAGGAATTTTCTTTGTCGAGAAAGAGAAGGCCACTTTACTCTGCCAAAGAGCAAACTCTCCTAAAAAGAAAGAAAAGCTCATTTCATTTATTGACCACTTGAAAGAACTTTTCTTGCTAAGAAAGAAAATGCCAATCCACTTCACCAGAGAGTATAATCGTTTGTAAGAACTCCTTTCGAGAAAAAAGAAAAAGTTGATCTCATCCTATCTTGGAAGAGCTTTCTTTGCTGACAGAGGTTAGTTTGCTCTACTATAGAACTAACCTTTCTAGAAAACTTTCTTGAGAGATAGAGAGAGTGTTCTATTTACCAACCCACTCGAAAGAACTATCCTAATCTAGAAAGAAAGTTGATCCATTGTAAGGGACTAACCTTTCTAGAAGAACTAACCTTTCTTTGCTGACAGAGGTTAGTTTGCTCTACTATAAACTAACCTTTCTAGAAGAACTTTTTAAGAGATAGAGAGAGTGTTCTATTTACCAACCCACTCAAAAGAACTCTCCTAATCGAGAAAGAAAGTTGGTCCATTGTAAGGGACTTTCGATAACCGATGCCTAAGCCTAGCACTTAGTTGCTCTAAAGGATCTAATTTATAGGATCAGCTGAGATGTCGATCTCTCAACTATGTAAGATCAGCTTAAATACTAACCTTCCAGCTCAACACATCAACTGAAATGTTGACATTCCTATTCGATGGATCAACTTAGGCCCTGGTCTAACTTAGGTGGAGTTTAATCTAACCTAGCCTGCCTCCACTCTAATAGAATTCTTTAATATCCAATAGGCTGATGCATAGCAACTTGGATCGCATTAGCACCATAGTAAGCACAGCCAATTGGATGCTTTGCAGGTAGGAGCCTAATAGGTTGGTATGAGATGCAGACCCAACTGGTTAGCATGCATGCGGCTTTAGGCAAGCTATCTTATAATTTGATGAGAATAGAAAACTAGCTACAAAAAGTATAGTCTAAAGTACTTTGTGTAGTTTCATTCAAAAGGTCCTCCATTATGACAAGGCACATAGCTTACGATTTGAACGATCTACACAATACCATTACAAGATATGAGACCGTGCTGAAATGTTATGCAACCATTTATATAAAAAAGAATTCATTTAGGAATAAAAGATCAAAACCATACAACTAATTTTCATACAACTGAACTCTATGTTGAACCATCCTCATTATTTCTCTTTATTGACTTGAGCATTGAAAGGCTCTCATTGGTCCCCTATCTCCCTATCTGTTCATTTTATGTGCTGATGCTCTATCTCGGTGTTGGCCCAGATGGCAACCCAAGAGGGGAGGGTGAATTGGGTTCTTTAAAAAAAAATTGACTCTTTAAAACTATGTGCTGTGAAACAAATGAGATTGAGTGCAAGATAAATGCAAAGCACAAATGAAGAGACAGAGAAAGATAGAAAGTCAAGGCACGGCAAACACAATGATTTTATAGTGGTTCGGTATATCTAACACCTACGTCCACTTGATTACAGTCGAGTTGTTTTACAAGCTCACAACTTAAAACTTATTGTTTCCCCCGGGATCACAACGAACCCAGCTGATTTTCCAGGCTCACCAGCACACAACCCAACCACAAGCTATCCTTAGCTTGTACCGAGGTATACTACCTCCACTAATTCAATCCCCCGATTGAACTAGCAAACAATAATGAAAAATAGAGTTTTGAATATACAACTCCTCAAATGAGCAAATAAACAATAAAATAAATAAGGATAAGAAAAGCATGTTTGAAGCTCTTTGAATGTATACTTTTCTTCTTTTTCTCTTCTCCATTAAAAAATTGAATCTGGGCCTCAGCTCAGATTCTTCACTGAAATTTGCAAATGAGAAGATGAAGATTTGGGGATTTTGCTTTCTTTCTTCTAATGATGGAAATATCCTTGATTTGAACTTGAGAAGCTTGTGGATCTCTCTTTGAGCTTTGTGGAGTTGATGGATTTGAGCTTTGAGTCTTTCCTCTTTGATTTCTTCCTCAAGATTTTTTGGATTTTTCAGTCTATTTTTTCTTTTTTTTCCTTCTTTTTTTTTAAACGGACGGTTTCCCCCCTTTTTATATATCTCTTAATCCAAGTTTAGGTGAAAATCTAGCCGTTGTGAGATGCTTGGATACTCCTACACACAAAGAAAAATAGCCGTTAGAGGTTAGGTAAAAAGAAATCTTACCGTTGGAGTCCGTTCTGACAAATGAAAATCCGTTCCTGACAGGTTGGAGTCGGCTCCAACTTTTCAGGTATCGGATCCAAATCGGGTATCCAAATATAGCAAATAAAAAGTTGTTGGCCCAGATGACAGCCCAAGAGGGGGGGGGGGGTGAATTGGGTTTTTTAAAAAATTAGCCTTTTAAATTATTTGCTTGAGATGAATGAAGGCAAATGCAAAGCAAAGATAAATTGCAGTGAATAAAACAGAGATAGAGATAGAGACAATAGATCACGGCAAACACTAAGATTTTATAGTGGTTCGGTGTATCCAACACCTACGTCCACTCCCAAGATTCACTTGGGTCCACACTATAATCACCCTAGATTACAGCAGAGTTGTTTACAAGCTCACAACTCAAACTTGTTGTTTTTTCGGGCACACAACGAACCCAGCTGGTTTTCAAGGGCTCACCAGCACAAAAACCCTTAACCCAAGCTTAACCAAGCTTGAACTGAGGTAAGACTACCTCCTCTAGTTCAATCCCCCAGATTGACTAGACACAAAGAATAGAAATATTGTTTTTTAGTTACAAGCTCCTTAATGAGCAGATAAACAAATGTAAGAATAGAGTTTAGATAAGCCTGATTTGCAGTTGGTTGGCTTTGAGCTTTTCTTCTTTTCTTCAACTCCTTTGAAGTGTAGAACCCGGCCTCAGCTTGGATTCTTCACGGAAGATGAGTTGGAGTTGATTTGGGCTTTTCCTCTTTTCTTTGAGTGTTGGAAATCTCTTGAGATACTCTTGAATAGCACTTGGATTTTCTTCAGAAGCTTCCTTGGATTTGAGCTTGAACACAGAAGGAACTTCCTTTGATTTCACACTCTTTCTTTCACTCTATTTTGAATCATGGATTTTTTCAACTAAAGCTCTGTTTTTCTGATTTTTCTCTTCTTTTTCTTTGAAATAATATCTCTCTATATGTCTCTCTTGATTTGAAAACAGCTTCTCTATTTATAGATTCTGCAAAATATAGCCGTTAGAGACAAAGAAAAATAGCCGTTAATCAAAAACTTACCGTTGGAGCTGAGTTGGCATCCAAAAAATCTCGCCCAGATTTGCTGGAGTCGACTCATGCTTTTCCCGAGTCGGCTCGAGCTCGTGATACTAAAAATAGAAAAGCTCAGAAAGTTTGGGGGTCGACTCACCAAAAGTAAAGTGTCGACTCCTGAAAGTCGGGGGTCGACTCATGAAAGTTGGGGGTCGACTCGCGAAGTGCTCAGAAAAACACACCTCTGGTGTCTGAGCGAGTCGACTCGCACAGTCATGGAGTCGGCTCGACAAAATCGGGGTCGACTCGTGAAATTACGTGGGTCGACTCGAGACAGATAGACATTTCTGTTCTCTGAGGGGAGTCGACTCTGAAACTCAGAGTCGGCTCCGGAACGTATCAAAAATCAGAAAGTTTTCTGATTCACTTTAAAATCGTTCCAGATTCATTTTAAATCATTGTTTTGACTTGAATTCAATAAAATTGACATTAAGAATTAATTCAAGAAGTTCCAAAAACTCATTGATTAATATGAATATAAAATTCTTTTTGAAAGCTTAAACATTGAGCTTAAAGTTACTTTCAAAATGATTAATGTCAAACTTTAACATTCTCATTGATTGTTCAAAATAAATTCATTGCACATGTAAATAAACTCATTGCATCTTTTATCATACTCATGGCTTTTAGTAATCATCAAAATCAAAAGGATTGGGGCATATAATTTTTCAATAATCTTCCAACAATCTCCCCTTTTTGATGATGACAAAAACATTGAGTTTATGCATGATTGATTTGTGAATTTATTTGATTTCATAAATAGGCTTAGGCTCCCCCTGAATGAGGTAGCTCCCCCTATGAAACTTAATCATTCAATTAATTATCTCATTGATTAATTTGATTTTCTCATATGCATATTTCATAAAACTATAAAACTCTCCCCCTTTTTTGTTATCAACAAAAAGGTAGAGAAGCATAAACATTCATTCATTCGTTGATAGAAAGAATTACATTGAGTATTCAAAATAGACATTTCATTTCATCAAAGAGTCTAATACATTAAAGTGTTTAATACATTGATATCAAAATGTAAAACATACAATAACTTCAATACATGTAAGGATTAAAAATCTAATACATTAGAAATGAGTTCTAACAATCCTAGTCAAATGATCAACTATGTTTTCATTCCATCAGTTGTATTTCACATAATCCTTTAGTCTCTCATCTACAAAGGTGCAAGCAGTTAAATTTTATCTTGTAGCTCTGCGTTGCTTTTAGATAGGTTTCGCCATCTCCGCAAATATCTTTAAGCTCTTCAAAAATGTTCTTGAGATCTCCACTTAAAGATTCCGAAGAAGTGCTGAGAGTAGACTCAATTTTAGTGATCCGATCATCAAGTGAGTATAGAGTCTCCTTTAGATTCATGAACTTATTTCAAACTCTGATTTAATTTTTCTGATTGATCATCAAGAATCCTTTGAGTTGCTTAATTGTAGATCTGAGAAGCCAGAAGAGGATGAAGCTTGATCAAATGATGGAGCGGGGTAGGAGCAGGGGCAGAAGTAGGAGGGCTCGGAGGTGCAGGTGAATAGTGTCTAACTGATGGACCTGGTGCCTCAGCATCCTCAGCTCTATCTTCTACTAATCCTTTCCTTCCCATTTTCCATTTTTCTTAATAAAACCCATCCGATGAATAGTGGCCAAGCTATAAAAGTCTGTATGTCTCAGTTCCTCATTGGCTCACTATCAGAATAACAATTCCTTGGCTCTGGAAAATTTAGTGAGGATCATACCATAGGGCAAGCTTGATTTCTTTTTCCTCCACAGTCAGCAATATACCAAAGAATCATACTGGAAGGTTTATTGGTTTGCCCGTAACAATAGCATCCATCACAAAATGTCCCTTTCAGATACATAATCAAATCTTCCTATTTTGGAAAAAGATCCTACTGCAAATGTTATGAAGCAATCTCAGTTCTAATGATAATTGATTGGCAAAAACTTCTCAAAACCGACAACATCTCGGTTAATAATCTAGCAAGAGCAGGGCTTCGGTCTTCAGAAGAAAATGTCCCTGATAAGGGTAGATCCAATAGTCTAGAAGAAGCTCTACAGTCACAGAATCCTATTCCTCTCACATGCTTATAAGACCATGATCTCCTCTAGACAAGTTCTTATAAAACTCCTTCACAAGGCGGGATATGTAGGGCAATCCAGTGAACAGATCTTCTCCCATCCCATCTCTATCAATTGTCTTCCCTAATAAAAATCCCTCTGCTCAAAAATTCAAAATCCACTTTCCTCCCGTGGTATGATTCTATCTGCTAATCTATCTACCTGAGAAGAGTAGTGGCTGGAGAAGCATTGGGGGTTGAAGATGAAGTGAATCCGTGCTTGGAGAAGGCTCACGGACCGGACGCCTCACCGTCTTCCTCACGGCCCTCTTCCTCTTCACACCGGCCGCAGCAAGTTGGAACCTCGAGTTTTGGGTGCCATTGATCGATTGGAAGGGTTAATCAGGATTTTGGGAATTTGGAAGGTCTGGAGATATTTTGGAGAGAGTATTTTGAGAGATTGGAAAGTTTGAAAAGAACGGCGAGTCGACTCTGCCCTAGATAAATCAACCTGGGACCACTTCGAGTCGGCTCGCGCAAAGCAAGGGGTCGACTCCGGACAGTCACAGAAAACCATCCCGAAGTGGAGTCGACTCGCGCCGAGAAGGGGTCGACTCGAGAGTTTCAGCAGAAACCAGGAGTCGACTCCGATACTCACCGAGTCGGCTCCGAGACCATTTCAGAGCAAAAACATGAAATTTCTGAAATGTGTCCGGAAATGATCATGAAAATTGATAAAATAATCATTGGATTTATTGATCAATTAGATGTGAATTCTAGATAAGATTTCCTTAAAGATCAAGGATTTGAAAGAATTTAGATAAAATTTCCTTAGGGGTTTCAAATTCATTCTAATGGATCACAAATCCCTAACTCTCCTCTAAGATAACAGAATCTTTCTTCACTTAAAGGTTTTGTAAATATATCTGCTAATTGTTCTTCAGTGTTAACATAATCAAGACAAATTTCATTATTTGCAACATGTTCTCTTATAAAATGATATCTAATTTCTATGTGTTTGTTCTTGAATGTTGAATTGGATTTTTAGTTAGATTAATTGCACTTGTATTATCACATCTTATAGGTGTTTTATCAAGTGTGATACCATAGTCTTCAAGTTGTCGCTTAATCCATAGGATTTGAGCACAGCAACTTCCAGCTGCTACATATTCAGCTTCAGTAGTTGATAATGCAACTGAATTTTGCTTTTTGCTAAACCATGAGATTAAGTTACTTCCTAAGAATTGGCATGCACCACTTGTGCTTTTTCTATCTAACTTACATCCAGCATAATCAGAATCAGTGTAAGCAATCAGATTTAATGTTGAGTCTCTAGAATACCATAAACCTACATTTTTTGTTCCACTTAAGTATCTTAGTATTCTTTTAACAGCAATTAAATGTGATTCTTTAGGTTCAGACTGAAATCTAGCACATAAGCAAACAGCAAACATATATCTGGTCTACTTGCAGTTAAGTAAAGTAGGGATCCGATTATACCTCGATAATATTTTGATCAACCTTCTTACCTTCTTCATCTTTGTCCAGCTTGCATGAAGGACTCATTGGTGTTCCGAGGGGTTTATTGATTCCATACCAAACTTCTTTAGAATTTCTCTTGTGTACTTTGTTTGGTTGATAAAGATTCCCTCTTTGCTTTGTTTGATTTGGAGTCCAAGGAAGAAGTTGAGTTCTCCCATCATGCTCATTTCAAATTCTCCCTGCATCAACTTAGCAAACTCTTGACATAGAATATTGTTAGTAGCACCAAAATGATGTCATCAACATATATTTGAACTACTAATAAATCTTTACCTTTTCTTTTCAAAAACAATGTTTTATCAACATTTCCTCTTATAAAATCATTTTCAATTAAAATTTACTTAATCTATCATACCAAGCTCTAGGTGCTTGTTTCAAACCATATAATGCTTTGTGCAATTTAAAAACGTGATTTGAAAATTCGTGATCTTCAAAACCTGGTGGTTGTTCTACATATACTTCTTCATTTATAAATCCATTTAAAAATGCACTTTTTACATCCATTTGAAATAAGTTAAAATTCATATGACATGCAAATGCAAGTAATAGCCTAATGGCTTCTAATCTAGCTACAGGTGCAAAGGTTTCATCAAAATCAATACCTTCTTCTTGATTATATCCTTTTGCAACTAATCTAGCTTTGTTTCTAATTACTATGCCATTTTCATCTAGTTTATTTCTAAATACCCATTTTGATCCTATAACAGAATGATTTTTAGGTCTTTCAACTAAGTCCATACATTATTTCTAGTGAATTGATTTAATTCTTCTTGCATTGCTAACATCCAATTATTATCTTTTTCAGCTTCTTCAATAGTTTTAGGTTCAATTTGTGATACAAATGCAAGATGATTACTAATATTTCTCATAGATGATCTAGTTCTTATTCCTTGAGATGGATCACCTATAATCAATTCCTTAGGGTGACTATAAGCATATCTCCAATCTCTAGGTAGATCTACATCATTATGATTAGTGTTATATCATCATCCTTAGGTGAATCATTATCTTTAGCTTCTTGTTCATGATCTGAAGATACATCAATATTAATTTTTCAAGATCTTTTTCAATTATGTTTGTATCTTCCTCATCATCAATTTTTCAGAATGATGCTAAAGATTCATCAAAAACTACATGAATAGATTCTTCAACAACTAAAGTTTTCTTGTTAAATACTCTATATGCTTTACTAGTTGTTGAATATCCTAAGAATATTCCTTCATCAGATTTAGCATCAAATTTACCTAAATTATTTTTACCATTATTATGAATAAAACATTTACAACCAAATGCATGAAAATATTTAATGTTGGGTTTTCTATCATGCCATAATTCATAAGGTGTTTTCTTTAAAATAGGTCTTATTAAGGCTCTATTTAGGATGTAACATGCTGTGTTAATAGCTTCCGCCCAAAAGTATTTCGGGAGTTTACTTTCACATAGCATGGTACGGGCCATGTCTTCTAGAGTCCTATTTTTCCTTTCAACTACACCATTTTGTTGTGGGGTCCTAGGTGCAGAAAAATTATGATTAATACCATTTTCATTGCAAAAACTTTCAAATAAGTGATTTTCAAATTCAGTTCCATGATCACTTCTTAGAGACACTATGGTAGTGTTTTTCTCATTTGTTACTTTCTTGAAGAATTTCATGAATATCGAGAAAGTCTCATCTTTGTGAGCTAAAAACATTACCCAAGTGAATCTAGAGTAATCATCTACTATCACAAGACCATATTTCTTTCCTCCTAGACTTGTGGTTCTAGTTGGTCCAAAAAGGTCCATGTGAAGTAGCTCTAATGGCCTAGAAGTTGAAACAATATTTTTAGATTTGAAAGAACTTCTTGTTTGTTTTCCAAACTGACATGCATCACATATTTTGTTATTTTCAAAATCTAATTTAGGTAAACCTTTTACTAAATCCATTCTAATTAGTTTTGAAATTAGGTGTGTGCTTGCGTGACCTAATCTTCGATGCCACAACCAACCAATCTCATTCATATTAGCATTATTAGCAACTAAGCAATGATTATTAGTAGACAATTTGTCTAAGTCAATCATGTATACATTGCCATTTCTATTTCCAATAAAAACAATGCTATTATCAATGGGATTAGCTACAGTGCATAAAGAAGATTCAAAAGATACTTTAAAACCTTTGTCACATAATTGACTTATACTAATTAAGTTATGCTTTAAACCATCAACATAAAGTACATTTCAATAAATGTGGAGGGAGTTATTTGAATGTTACCAAACCCCAAGATTTGGCCTTTGCCATTGTCGCCAAATGTAACAACTCCTCCTTTCTTTTCTTCAAGGGTGATGAATTCTTCTTTGTCACCCGTCATATGTCTTGAGCAGCCACTATCAAGATACCACTTTCTCTTTGATCTCTTGGCCACAAGACATTCCTGCAATGAAATCAGACTTATGTTTAGGTACCCAAGCTTTCTTGGGTCCTTCATGGTTAGTAGCAACAAATATTGTTCCTTTCGGAACCCATATTTTCTTCCCTTTAATATTTAAGTTTTTATTAGGTTTAGAATTTTACATTCATAAGATTTATGTCCTTTTTGATTACATTTAAAGCATGTAAAATTACTTTGGCCAGCACTTACAAAAATATTTTTAAGTGATTTTTGTTTCTTAAAGTGTTATATCCTAATCCGGCTTTGTCAAAAACTGCTTTTTGACTATTTAATAACATGTCTAATTTAGTTGAGCTTAATGTAAACTTATCAACTATGTTTTTATGTTTTTCAACCTCTTTCCTTTAGTTTATCATTTTCATTTGAGATTGATTCCTTTTCATTATTAAAATTTCATTTTCAGATTTAAGTTTCTTAATTTCATTGTTAAGATTTTCTTTTCTTGAATGAAGTTAAGTTTTCATTTTTCAAAAACTTGTATTTCTTTTTCAAAATTTGAAATCCCCAACAAGTTCATTAAAAGCATCAAAAAGTTCATCAAAGCAAATTCATCGCAAGGGTTGTCGGAACTTACCTCATCATTGTCGTCCGCCATAAAGCATACGTTTGCGACTTCCTTTTTCTTCTTCTTCGGAAGAAGATTCCTCGCTGTCACTCCATGTCGCCATATAAGCCTTCTTTTTCTTTTTGTAGGCTTTCTTCAATTGGACATTCATTTCTAAAGTGCCCCGGTTTATTACATTCATAGCAAGTCAAGGGGTCTTTCTCTTTTTCTTTGTCCTTGTCCTTTTTTATCCTTTTCTCCTTCCCACTTGCTCCAAATTTTTTCTTGTGGAAGGGTTTCTTTCTCCTCATAAATCTTTAAATTTCTTTGCCAAGAGAGCAGTCTCTTCATCATTATCATCATCATCATCACTGCTGCTCTCTTCTTCTTTTGCAGCTTTGAGGGCAATTTTCTTTTTCTTTGAGTCCTCCTCAACATGCTGCCTCATAGTCAGCTCATGGGTCATAAGAGATCCTAGAAGCTCCTCTAAGGGTAAAGTGTTGAGGTCCTTAGCTTCTTGGATTGCAGTCATTTTTGCTTCCCATGATCTTGGTAATGACCTAAGAATTTTTCGAACAAGTTCAGAGTTAGTATATGTCTTACCAAGACTTTTCAAACCATTTACAATATCTGTAAATCTAGTGTACATGCATGCAATGGTTTCAGATTGTTCCATGCTAAAATTCATATTTATGAACAAGAATATTAATTTAGATTCTTTACTTGGTTGGTACCCTCATGGGTAACCTCTAATCTATCCCAAATCTCTTTGCGGAATTACAAGTAGAGATTCTATTAAATTCATTAGCATCTAAGAGAACAATATAAACATTCATGGCCTTAGCATTAAGCTGTGCCATTTTCCTATCATTATCATTCCAGTCCCTTTCGGGCTTAGGAACAATAGTGCCATCTATAACATGTGTGGGTGTACTAGGTCCATTGATTATAACACCCCATAGCTCATAATCAGAAGCTTGAATGAATATCCTCATTCTAGCTTTCCAATAGAATAATTTGAGCCATTAAAAAGTGGAGGTCTATTCGTAGAATGACCTTCAGCAAAAGAACCAACTTGTGTTGCCATTTGGAACTTTAGCTCTTGATCGTGTGATCAAAATCTAATGAGCACTAGCTCTGATACCAATTGTTGGCCCAGATGACAACCCAAGAGGGGGGGGGTGAATTGGGTTTTTAAAAAATTAGCCTTTTAAATTATTTGCTTGAGATGAATGAAGAAATGCAAAGAAAAGATAAAGTGCAGTGAAAAAATAGAGATAGAGACAATAGCACGGCAAACACAAAGATTTTATAGTGGTTCGGTGTATCCAACACCTACGTCCACTCCCAAGATTCACTTGGGTCCACACTATAATCACCCTAGATTACAGCAGAGTTGTTTTACAAGCTCACAACTCAAACTTGTTGTTTTCCGGGATCACAACGAACCCAGCTGGTTTTCAAGGGCTCACCAGCACAAAAACCCTAACCCAAGCTTAACCAAGCTTGAACCGAGGTAAGACTACCTCACTAGTTCAATCCCCCAGATTGAACTAGACACAAAGAATAGAAATATTGTTTTTTAGTTACAAGCTCCTCAATGAGCAGATAAACAATTGTAAGAATAAGTTTAGAAAGCCTGATTTGCAGTTGGTTGGCTTTGAATTTTCTTCTTTTCTTCAACTCCTTTGAAGTGTAGAACCGGCCTCAGCTTGGATTCTTCACGGAAGATGAGTTGGAGTTGATTTAGGCTTTTCCTCTTTTCTTTGAGCGGTGAAAATCTCTTGAGATACTCTTGATAGCACTTGGATTTTCTTCAGAAGCTTCCTTGGATTTGAGCTTGAACACAGAAGGAACTTCCTTTGATTTCACACTCTTTCTTTCACTCTATTTTGAATCACGGATTTTTTCAACTAAAGCTCTATTTTTCTGATTTTTCTCTTCTTTTTCTTTGAAATAATATCTCTCTATATGTCTCTCTTGGATTTGAAAACAGCTTCTCTATTTATAGATTCTGCAAGAATATAGCCGTTAGAGACAAAGAAAAATAGCCGTTAATCAAAAAACTTACCGTTGGAGCTGAGTTGGCATCCGTAAAAATCTCGCCCAGATTTGCTGGAGTCGACTCATGCTTTTCCCGAGTCGGCTCGAGCTCGTTATACTAAAAATAGAAAAGCTCAGAAAGTTTGGGGGTCGACTCACCAAAAGTAAAGTGTCGACTCCTGAAAGTCGGGGGTCGACTCATGAACAGTTGGGGATCGACTCACGAAGTGCTCAGAAAAATACACCTCTGGTGTCTGAGCGGAGTCGACTTGCACAGTCATGGAGTCGGCTCGATAAAATCGGGGGTCGACTCATGAAATTACGTGGGTCGACTCGAGACAGATAGACATTTCTGTTCTCTGAGGGGAGTCGACTCTGAAACTCATGAGTCGGCTCCGGAACGTATCAAAAATCAGAAAGTTTTCTAATTCACTTTAAAATCGTTCCAGATTCATTTTAAATCATTGTTTTGACTTGAATTCAATGAAATTGACATTAAGAATTAATTCAAGAAGCATTCCAAAAACTCATTGATTTTAATATGAATTATAAAATCTTTGAAAGTTTAAACATTGAGCTTAAAGTTACTTTCAAAATGATTAATGTCAAACTTTAACATTCTCATTGATTTTCAAAATAAATTCTTTGCACATGTAAATAAACTCATTGCATCTTTATCATACTCATGGCTTTTAGTAATCATCAAAATCAAAAGGATTGGGGTATATAATTTTCAATAATCTTCCAACAAAGTTGTTGAGGAGTTGGCTCCGGAAAAGTTAAGTGTCGGCTCGTTGCTTTCGAAGTCGGCTCCGCAATCCAAAAGTATCGGCTCCAGAAATATCCATAAAAACACGCTCTTTGTTCTCAGGTTAGAGTCAGCTCCAGAAACTCAGGTGTCGGCTCCCGAACTCTCAGGTGTCGGCTCCCGAATTCTAGGTGTCGGCTTCGGAAACTGAAACAGAATACACTTCTCTGTATCTCAGGTTGGAGTCGGCTCCGAAACTCTGGGTGTCGACTCCAGACCGTGCCAAAAAATCCAGAAATCTTCTGATACGTCTTGGGGTTGGCTCCTGACTAGTTGGGTGTTGACTCCAAGTTCTGAACTTTGAAAAATTCTTTTAACATTTGATTCAAAACTTATTTTTTTATTCCTTTTGATTGATTAAACATTTTTAATCCTGAAGCACTTATTAAATCTATCAGAAACATAGTAAATATACTCATGTCTTTTATTAATCATCAAAATCAATAATTGGGTCAACAATCTTCCCCTTTTTGATGATTATAAAAACATTGAGTATATGCATGAGTTAAACAATAAGATTTTCAAATCAAATTTCTCAAATATTTAGTTCTCATAGGTAAGCTCCCCTGAACGAAGTAGCTCCCCCTATGATACTCAATTTAACATCTATTCTTTCCTTTTAACAGTAAACTTTTGATGTTTGATACCAATTAAACAATCATATCAAATTGTATCAAATTAAGTTAGCTAAGTTTCTTCCTTTCAATGCACATATGTCAATTACTTCTCCCCATATGCAATTATTAATTAAATACCAATTAATTAAGCTTGTTTGTTCCAATGCAAATACTAAATACTTCTCCCTCTTTATAACTTTAAATGCATATACGACTATCAATTACTTCTCCCCCTTTTTGTAATCAACAAAAAGGTTAAGAAGTTTTAAATTAAATGACAAAATTAAGAGATGCTTCAAAGATCAAATGATATTCATTAAGTATCAAAAAGGTTCATTACACACTTCACAAAGTTAAGCATTACATCATATTACAAAAGGAAACTTCATTACATCAAAATTTCGAACTAAACTGAACTTCATTACATCATTTAATAACATCAAAAAACTTCATTACAAGATAATCAAAAATTAACTCTAAGAAGTCTTTGCAATTCTTCTAATATTTTTCCCATTCCTTCACTTTGAGTTTGAACAAATGCCTTAGTCTTCTATCAACAAATACACATGCAGTCACAATTTTCTCATGAAGCTCTGCATTGCATTTGGAATATGTCTCTGAATCTCCTTCAATATCTTTAAGTTCTTCAAAAATATTCTTGAGATCATTCTTCAAAGATTCTGCGGAGGTTCCAAGTGTGGATTCAATTTTGCTTACTCTTTCATCCAAAGAATAATACATTTCTCTTAAATTCATCAAACTATCAATTTTTGTTTTCATTTCTTCCTTGTGAGTAGCAAATAGATTTTTAAGTTGTTCTAACTGAATATCAAAAAAACAATGGATGACATAGGCATGGTATATGTGCAGGAGCTGGAAGTAAGTGCCGGTGGTGGTGATGATCTGCTAGGCTCCGATGATGGATGCCTCACTGATGGACCTGCCTCAGATGGTGCAGTGGCCCTAATGTCAGTTGCTCTCTCATCCAGATGACCTTTTCTTTCCCATCTACCATCCACTTTCACAAACCCATTCTGTGCATAGTAGCCAAGCTGTAATAATCAGTGTGCCTTAGGTTTTTCGATGGCTCATTCTCAGAAATAACAACTCCTTGACTTCTAAATGCCATGGTTAGGACCATCCCATAAGGCAATGAAGATCTCCTCTTGCCCCCGGCCTCAGCCATATACCATATCATCATTCCTGCTAGATTGATTGGCTGACCCGTCAAAATACTATCCATAATCACTATGTCTCGCTCTGAGACATACTCAAAACATCCAGTCTTGGGAAATAGGATCCTACCACAAATGTTATGTAACAGTCTAAGCTCAAGAGGCAACTGATTTGCCTAACTTCCTCAAACTCAGTTACTTCCCTTCCTAGCATCCTTGATAAAGCATTTGATCTCTCACTGTGAATGCTTGCAGTAAGCCCAGTGACAGGAATCCCTAAAAGATTTCCTAAAATTTCAAATGTGAGATGAATTCTTTTCCCTCTTACTGAACTAACGATTCCACCATCTCCCCTTGATAAATTGAAGTAAAATTCTTTAACTAAGGCCGATATGTGGGAATGTCCAAAGAACATACCTTATCCCAACCGAACTCCTTGATTTGTCTACCAATTGCAAAACCCTCGACTTCAAAGAAATCGAAATCTACCTTCCTTCCCAAGGTTATGACTCGCCCAGCTAGGGTATCTACTTGTGGAGAGGAGGGGCTAGGATTGTCAGAGTAAGTTGAAGAAGAATCGTCGCTCGGAGTAGGTTCACGGACAGGACGCCGAGCCGTACGCTTCCTTGTAGCTACGGGAGCATCAAAGACCGATCCCCTATGCTTAGGTGCCATAGGAATCTTAGGGAATGGTTGATTTGAGGAATATTTGGTTTTGGGAGGTTTGGAGAGGTTTTGGAGGATTTGGAGAAGAGTGGGATGAGAAGGTGTCGACTCTGCCCTAATATAATCAATTTGGGGCCACCAGGTGTCGACTCCCGCAAAGTCGGGTGTCGACTCCAAGTCGCTAACACTGTTAGCGCCCAAGCTGGAGTCGGCTCGCTTAAGCGGGTGTCGGCTCCAAGGTCAGAGACCGAGAGCGACACAGGCAAGGTGTCGACTCCACAAATTAAGGTGTCGACTCCACTGACAGTTTCAGAGAAAAATAAGTGAGTTTCAAACATCCGAAACTTGTCAAAATAAAATCAATAATTTTTTTTTAAAAAAAATTTGGAATGTGGAGAATCAAATTGCTCAATGTCTAGATAAATTGTCCTTAAAATCATGAGAAAAATCTCAAGAAATTGATTGAAATCTAGATAATCATTCCTTAGGGGTTTCAAAATCATTCCAAAGGATCACAAATCCCTAATTCTCCTCTAAGATAACAAAATCTCTCTTCACTCAAAGGTTTTGTAAATATGTCAGCTAATTGTTCTTCTAACATAATCAAGGCAAATTTCATTGTTAGCTACATGTTCTCTTATAAAATGATATCTAATTTCAATGTGCTTAGTTCTTGAATGTTGTATTGGATTCTTAGTTAAATTGATTGCACTTGTATTATCACATCTAATAGGAGTTTTATCAAGTGTTATGCCATAATCTTCAAGTTGTCGCTTAATCCAAAGGATTTGAGCACAGCAACTTCCAGCTGCAACATATTCTGCTTCAGCAGTAGATAATGCAACCGAATTTTGCTTTTTGCTAAACCAAGAGATTAAGTTACTTCCTAAAAATTGACATGCACCACTTGTACTTTTTCTATCTAGTTTACATCCAGCATAATCAGAGTCAGAATAAGCAATTAAATTCAGTGTTGAATCTCTAGAATACCATAATCCTACATTTTTAGTTCCACTTAGATATCTTAGTATTCTTTTTACAGCAATTAAGTGAGATTCTTTAGGTTCTGATTGAAATCTAGCACATAAACAAACAGCAAACATGATATCAGGTCTACTTGCAGTTAAGTAAAGTAGAGATCCGATCATACCTCTATATTTTTGATCAACTTTCTTACCGTCTTCATCTTTATCCAATTTGCATGAAGGACTCATAGGTGTTCCAAGGGGTTTGATTGATTCCATTCCAAACTTCTTGAGAATTTCCTTTGTGTACTTTGTTTGGTTGATGAAAATCCCTTCTTTGCTTTGCTTGATTTGAAGTCCTAGGAAGAAGTTGAGTTCTCCCATCATGCTCATCTCGAATTCACCCTGCATTAACTTAGCAAATTCTTGACACAAAAGATTGTTAGTAGCACCGAATACAATATCATCTACATATATTTGTACTACTAATAAGTCTTTATCTTTTCTTTTCAAAAATAGGGTTTTGTCTACATTTCCTCTAGAAAAATCATTTTCAATTAGAAATTTGCTTAACCTATCATACCAAGCTCTAGGTGCTTGTTTTAAACCATATAGTGCTTTGTGTAATTTAAAAACATGATTTAAAATTCATGATCTTCAAAACCAGGTGGTTGTTCCACGAAAACTTCTCATTTATAAAACCATTTAAAAATGCACTTTTAACATCCATTTGAAATAAATTGATGTTCATATGACATGCAAATGCAAGTATAATCTAATTGCTTCTAATCTAGCTACAGGTGCAAAAGTTTCATCAAAATCAATTCCTTCTTCTTGATTATATCCTTTTGCAACTAATCTAGCTTTATTTCTAATTACTATGCCATTTTCATCTAATTTATTCCTAAATACCCATTTAGATCCTATAACTGAATGACCTTTAGGTCTATCAACTAAGGACCATACATTATTCCTAGTAAATTGATTTAATTCTTCTTGCATAGCTAGCATCCAATTACTATCTTTTTCAGCTTCTTCAATAGTTTTAGGTTCAATTTGAGATACAAATGCAAGATGATTATTGATATTCTCATAGATGATCTAGTTCTTACTCCTTGAGATGGATCACCTATAATCAATTCCTTTGGATGACCATAGGCATATCTCCAATCTCTAGGAAGATCTACCTCATTATGATTAGTATCAATAACATCAACCTAGGAGAATCATCATCTTTAGCTTCTTGTTCATGATCTGAAGATACATCTATATTTAATTTTTCAATATCTCTTTCTAGTATATTTGTATCTTCCTCATCATCAATCTTTTCTGAACTTGATGCTAAAGACTCATCAAAAACTACATGAATAGATTCTTCTACAATTAAGGATTTCTTGTTAAATACTCTATAGGCTTTACTAGTTGTTGAATATCCTAAGAATATGCCTTCATCAGATTTTGCATCAAATTTTTCAAGATTATCTTTACCATTATTATGAATAAAACATTTACAACCAAATGCATGAAAATAACTAATGTTTGGTTTCCTATTATTCCATAATTCATAGGGAGTTTTCTTAAGAATTGGCCTAATTAGGGCTCTATTAAGGATGTAACATGCCGTGTTTATAGCTTCCGCCCAAAAGTATTTTGGTAGGTTGCTTTCACATAGCATGGTACGGGCCATGTCTTCTAAAGTTCTATTCTTTCTTTCTACAACTCCATTTTGCTGTGGTGTTCTAGGTGCAGAAAAATTATGATGAATGCCATGTTCAATGCAGAAATTTTAAATAAATGATTTTAAATTCTGTGCCATGATCACTTCTAAGAGACACTATGGTGTTGTTTTTCTCATTAGTGACTTTCTTGAAGAATTTTAGAAATATTGAGAAAGTCTCATCCTTGTGAGCCAAAAATAATACCCAAGTGAATCTAGAATAATCATCTACTATCACAAGACCATATTTCTTTCCTCCTAGACTAGTGGTTCTAGTAGGTCCAAAAAGGTCCATGTGAAGTAGCTCTAGTGGCCTAGAAGTGGAAACAATATTTTTAGATTTGAAAGAGTTTCTAGTTTGTTTTCCAAATTGACATGCATCACAAATTCTGTTATTTTCAAAATCTAACTTTGGAAGTCCTTTAACTAATCCATTCTAATTAATTTTGAAATCAAGTGTGTGCTTGCATGACCTAATCTACGATGCCATAGCCATCCAATCTCATTTACATTAGCATTATCAGCAACTAAGCAATGATTACTAGTAGACAAATTGTCTAAATCAATTAAGTATACATTGCCATTTCTATTCCAGTAAATATAATGCTATTGTTAATGGGATTAGAAACAGTGCAGATAGAAGCTTCAAATGAAACTTTGAAACCTTTATCACACAATTGGCTAATACTAATTAAATTATGTTTTAAACCATCTACATATAAAACATTTTCAATAAAAGTGGAGGGAGTTATTTGAATTTTACCAAATCCCATAATTTGGCCTTTACCATTGTCTCCAAATGTAACAACTCCTCCTCTTTTATCTTCAAGGGTGATGAATTGCTCCTTGTCACCCGTCATGTGCCTTGAGCAGCCGCTATCAAGATACCACTTTCGTTTTGATCTTTGGCCGCAAGACACTCCTGCAAAATGATCAAACTTTCTGTTTAGGTACCCAAGCTTTCTTGGGTCCTTCATGGTTAGTAGCAATAAAGATTGTTCCTTTCGGAACCCATATTTTCTTTCCTTTAATACTTAAATTCTTATTAATTTTTCTAAAATTGCATTCATAGGCTTTATGTCCTTTCTTGTTACAACAATAACATGAAACATCATTTTTATCTTGTTCTTTTCTAAAGAAATTTTTAACATACTTTTGTTTCTTGTTAGGCCTATAACCTAATCCAGCTTTATCAAATACAGCTCTTTGATTACTCAATAGCAAATTAAGTTTTTCAGAGCTATATGTAAATTTATCAACTATATTTTTATATTTATCAACTTCTTTCTTTAAACTAACATTTTCATTAGAAATTGATTCTTTTCTTTTAACAAATTCTTATTTTCAGATTTCAATTCTTCAACTTCATGAGTTAGTTTATCCTTTTCTTTGACAAGATTTAAATTATCATTTTTCAAAGATTTGCTTTTCTTTTTCAGAATTTTAAAATCACTAACTAATTCATTAAATGCATCAAACAATTCATCAAAGGTAAAGTCATGAGTTTCGGTACTTACCTCATCTTCTTTTGCCATAAAGCAAATGTTTGCAACTTCCTTTTGTTCTTCCTCGGATGAGGATTCTTCGCTATCGCTCCATGTTGCAACATATGCCTTTTTTTTTCTTGTACCCTTTTTTAATTGAGGACAATCATATCTAAAGTGCCCCAGTTTCTTACATTCATAACATATGAGGGGGTCTTTCTCTTTATCCTTGTCCTTTTCTTTTTCTTTTTCACCTTCCATTTTGTTCCAAATTTTTTCTTGTGGAAGGGTCTCCTTCTTTGCATAAATCTTTTGAATTTCTTAGCAAGGAGTGCAGTCTCATCATCATCATCTTCCTCATCACTGCTGCTTTTTCAATTTCTACAGCTTTGAGGGCAATTGTTTTCTTCTTCTTGACGTCTTCCTCTGATGTTGTTTCATGGTCAACTCATGAGTCATTAGTGATCCAAGTAGCTCCTCCAAAGGTAAGGTGTTGAGGTCCTTGGCTTCTTGGATTGCAGTCACCTTTGCTTCCCATGTCCTTGGAAGAGACCTAA
>UESW01003171.1:40029-133230 GCA_900491605.1 Calamus simplicifolius | reverse complement strand
TTAACTTACTTAAACTACAATATATACACTCGCGCGAGCGTGTGAATAATAGCACATCTGTTGATATTAAAATTAGGTTTGTCCCAAACGCCGAAATGAAGTCTTGGCTTGTCCTGTTTATGAACAATGTCTCATCCGGCCCTTCTCTAAAGCAATCTCCTGCAGCTGAAACAATATTCACTCCCATAGCTAACGCAATCTTGAAGTAATCATCCATCCTACCTTTGCCGGTTCATTTGCAAAACTACATCCATAAACAAGAAAAAAAAAAAAAAAAAAAAAGGCAATGGTTGGTGAAATTTCTTAGCCTCTGAAGTCCACATCTTATCTTTGATGAAAATGAAGTATATAAATAAATATTTCATGTTGCATCTTCTGACGTTACCTCAACTTTGAAGCAAGAGCCCAAGAAGCTTACGCTTCTTACGAGGCTATCCAAAACTACAGTTGCTAGCTAGGCTTGCTTCAACCCCCCTGGAGACGATACCATTAGCCATCCATTTATAATGGAGAACGCTTTGCGGTCCTGCGAGCATGGATAATTTTGACGAGGGCATAAGAAGGTTGGGAAAAGTTATTGTGATGCAAGATGATCTATATCAGACATGATAATTTATTCATATACAAATTCATATATTAGCAATGTAAAATTTATGAACAAACTGTGCAGCAAAGATTTTTTTTTTTTTTTTGAAAGATTCAATTTCAATAATGATTACAGCATCTGATGTAGATTATTATGTACCAAAAACATTGTACAAAGACTTTTTTCGGAAGGTAGAAGCCTTTTTTTTATTTTTGGGTCTGTTATTGTCTCAGGTTTTCTCTATCAAAGCATTTCCCACCAAGACTTTTGTTGGGAAACAACAATTGGCTGATGCTCGAGTGTTTTAATTTTTGAGGAAATGATGGCATGACCCGGTACCTTGTCAAGAAAATGAAACGATAAACACCTTCGAGAGAACCTTGACGCATGGCAAAGCAAGCCCTCGCTGTACTTCGGTCTTGATACGAGCCAAATGTAAGGTGAGATGGTACAAGGATGGGTACATGTTGGCATCCCTTTGCACCGATTTGCGTCGCATCCCTTTCAAACAAGTGGTTGAAATTTTTTTTTTGAACCGAAGGAAATTTGGAACATCAAGTCATTGGCCCTGTCCTAATCTCGGAACATTGTCAGAGAGGCAGGCAAGATTAGCATGGAATCTTGGATGCTACAATTAGTAATTTTGCGCATTACCTAAAAAAAATTAGTTAAAAACATCATTTAGGTTTTTTGAACAAATTTTTTTTGCATACTCTAATATTCATATGTCTTATCATCCTCATAAATCTAAAGCTTCAAATCTAAATTCATATTGAAATTCAACTACAAACACATTACACATTACACGTATATATGCAATATTATCTTCGTATAAATCATAAGTTAATTTCATACTCGGATAATATTTATAATAATTCATAATTTTACTTAAAAAAATTAATAAGAAAGTATATTTTAAACCTCTTATTTTGTATAATATTTAGAATATTTTTAAATGTAAAACTAAACATTCAACAACACAAACTTTCATGGGTACGAGCTCAATTAGAAACTCATCCATTCTGATGAGTAACATATATATTTCATTCACTTTGTTGCAAGATAATCACTTAAAATATATAGTTGACTTGATCACGTTTAAATAAATCTCTATTTAAATTTGAATATATATTTAAATTGGATGATGATCAATATTCTAAATTACCAAATGCAATTCATATTTTTAAAATATTTTAATATTAAAAATTATATGATCAAGATTTTTTTTGCTCAAATGCCAAATGGTTAAAAAACATACACTATTTCACCTAATCTAAGCTGTGAAATTTTTTAAACGACTTAATATAAAAGAAAAGCATCCTAGTTACATAGTTTTAATACTGAAATATTTTAAGTTCACATCCAATAATTTACATTTAGTTTAATTAAAACTCGGTCATGCATATTCAAGCAGGTGATCCAAACTATCTAAATTTTGGTTTAAAAACTTTAAATTCGAACATGATTTTGAAGCTTTTGTGCCTCTAAAGTCAAGCTAAAGAAAGCATCTCAATTGTCTCTACTCGAAGAGGACACATCTAGAACAGTGTAGTTAACCCGGGTGCTGATGTTTTTATCTTATCGCTTCCGGCACGTAGGTAGGATAATAATTTACTCCAAGTTCTATTCCAAATCAAATCACGGTGGTCCTCACCTTGGACCAATCCTGCCCACTATGCCGGAGAACGGTCCTTTAATTTGACTTGTGGTGTCACGTGCCATGGACAAAACGAAAGGAATTTGATATTTTATTTGAATAAGCTTTAAAAAATGGCACTATATATAAAAATATCAACTCCCACGTAGGTGAATCAAGCCGAGAGAAAAATTAAGGTGGCGACGACGGTGAAAAGATAAGAAGCGTGTTGGCGACGCGACGTCGAAAAGGACTCCAAGAAAGCCAACTGTGATTTTGGAACTCCGTGTCCAAAAACAATAAAAAAAAAGGAGGAAAAAAAAAAAAAAAGATTCGATGGGTGGAAGCCATTGATGCATGAACAAGAAAGGCTTCTTGTTAGATATTTTAATGGCCTCTTCATGACCCAAGCTATCACGGGGTGGTGGATGTCTATTTTTCCCAAGTGGATGCACCTATTTGCCCCTTTGTGCAGTATGGCCCTTGATGGGAGCCTTGGAAGATGTCTTCTTTTCAGCTTCTAATATTAAGAGTTGTTGATCGATTTTATAATTAATAATTGATGATATTTCTATTCATCCCGAGGTGCAGCATATATTGATCTTTCATTTAGGAGGAAAAAGTTGTTGGATGAATTCATGCTGAAAATTGAAGAGAAAGGCATGACTCATTATAAACTTGGATCATTCATCCCAAGTTTTAATGACTGTAATTATAAAACTAGTTAGCATTCCCCACGCTAAATATATATTCTTTTGAGTTTTTTAAAACAATACAACCAAATATTGCTCATGTAGTCATTTCTTGTAAATTAAATACCAATAAATTCTTCATAAATGCAAGAGTTGAGCTTAGGTTTATGCTTTGGTTGGTGCAAACACCAAATGTAATTGATCCATCTTATAACTTATTTACTTCTCATTATTAGCTGAAGTAGCTTAAATTATTTTTCTTTCTCGTTGCAATTAAAGAAAACATTGAAGTAATTTTTCTTTTCAACTTAATATAAAATACTTTTCATATCAGAAGTTTGTTGATAATTTTATGCTTTTATTAATAATTTTTTTTTAAAAAATTATATATCATCAATAGCTAATTAAAATTTGAAAGTACCGTGTTGGCATCTTTTTTATGTTAAGATGCCTAAAGTTTATTTTTGATTTATATATACAACCAAATAATAATACATATAATTATAAAAATAAAATCTTGAAACATCAAGATTTAACGTAGAAAGCTCTTTAACATGAACGAAAAAAAATCAGACAAAAAAAATCCTTCATTGTTCATATCAATAATGGGGTTATATTATAAAAATCCTTTTAGCAATGCTAGATATCACCCAAAAATTAAAATTATTTCCTTATCCAACGTACATGAATTTCAACAAAAGAATAGATAGTTACACTCAAATGAGGGCCAGTTACTTGCGGTCAGTTACTTGCGGCTGGCGGTCATAGCTCTATAGATATTTCGGTCCCAATGGCGGAGCTCCAAGCTGCTTGGGCAGGCATCTCTTATGCTGTTCGTCGTTTGGACTATCGCAGGTTGATCATTGAGGAAGACTCTCTGATCATCAAGTGGATTAGACGTGATGGGGATTCTCATTCTCTTCTTAATCCCCTGATTAGAGATATCAGAGTCTCTCTTCAGACTACTTGTGCCTCTGTGATTCGTCATATTTATAAAGAAGCCAATACTGCAGCTGATTGGGTAGCTTTTATGGTCGCTTGCTATCCTAGTCAGTGGGAATGACACGTCGGTGTCCTTGTTCTGTTATTTTTAATTAAATTTTGTACTTTGATAGTTTGGATTTGACTCACATCAGAGTGGTATGTCGCCCGTCTGTAACAAAAAAAAAAAATGAGGGTCAAAAAAAATATAACCTAGAAAAAATAAAATCAATATCAAATTGTTAAATATAAAAATACTTTACAAATAATTATCTTCTAAAATTTTATATCTAAGATTATATGACGTTTCAATAAAACAACAAGTTAACAGTAAAATATCTATTCTCTCGATTTCTTTTATCTTTATACTTTTTTTATCCCGCTCTTTTTTTTCACATATTACTTAATTTTATTAGATTAAATTATATTTTTTTTTTATTAATTTTAGGTCCTCATGAAAGCATGATTCAACCCAATATTATAGAGATAATCATAATTAGCTATACCATAGATTGATTTCTCCAAACCCTCTCATTCAAGATTTGCATTATAACGAAGCTAAATTAAACATACGATAGTTTAACAGCAAACTTTGTGATATGGATTAAAGAAGCACTATGGAAATATAGAATTTGATATGGCCTTTCAAATAAATATATATATATGTAACACGATGTTGCCATACACTATTCCTGGAGGAGGACGATGGAAAAACGTTACCTAAATCGTGACGCTGGACCTGAAGTGGGCTCGTGATATTTGTTAGATTAACGGTACCATACTGGTCCCCGGATCACCAATACTTTAATCCCAATTATTGCACTGCAGAGTGATAAGAGTAGGTCGGAAATAATTGAGTCGAGATCTTATCCACACGCCATGTGGGGACTTCTGCAAGCAAATGCCAGATAAGACGCCATCCTCAAAGGGCCCAGCCGGCTATAGATTGATTAATTGTTCATGTACACCGATATACGTACAAAAACTTAATAAATCTTATTTTACATCATATACATATTGTTATTGTCAAATTTTTTTTTTTTTTACGTCGGATAAGGATAAGAATCCAAAGAATGATGAAGACGGATTTGAGAATCTTCAAACGCCTCTTCTCTAAGCAAAAATCCTATAAGAAAGTTTTCGGGGATCGATTCCTCTGGTGGGACCCTTCAATGCTCAAACAAGTAGCTTGATAAATGGTTATGAATAGTGAACTAAAAGATTTAGCCAAAAATTCGAAGTTCACATTCCCTTCTCATCATGAGTGTAGATTCTTATACATGTTCAAGAGCCCCTCACACCTCCTTTGAAAGGTTGTTGATTCCAAGATGACATCATCGACAGAGAGTAGCGACAAGGCTGATAGGGACAGATTGCAACTATCCTTGAGCATGTCAGGGTAGCCTGCCATCCCTTCACTTTGTGCAATACCACAGATGGTAGGTAGGTCTGGTTTTATCGGACATGCACCACAACAAACAATGGCTACAAGGGCCATGTACTGTTGCAGATGGTACTGCTGTAGGTCGACTATGAAATCGATGCTGAAGATCGATTCTGGTGTCGATCTGAAAGATCAACACTGGCATCGATCTTGAAGGCCGACTTTGGTATCAGTCCTGAAAATGTTTAAATTAGGTGAAGGCCTTAGGAATTCCTGCTAAATGGCCTTGCTTATTTAATCCTCGTTCCCATAAGTTATCTTATCCATTAGCTCTAGTCTGGCATGATCAGCCATATCACATATCGGATACATACGAAGGATTAATCTGCGTTACTTACTATATCAAAACAAGATCTATGTTAAAAGATTAAAAATTTTATCTATTAAAAATATTTTAGTTTTATTAGATATCGAATTATTTTGAGGTATTACGAATTCAATACAGCTCTCTTCTTCGTAGCCTTTTGGATTCCTGCATGCGCCAAGAGCAAACGGTGACGAACACAACTTATATATATATATATATTCGCATGGAAATTGGAAGTGTTTTATCTGGTGGTTTTGGGCCACGAGATTGCCCAATAAAATGAACACAACCTCTTGATCTGTGTCATGAATTATTGCATGACATGTGCCTGTGAATACGCCTCTACGGAGAGAATGATAAGAAATTATGGCAGATTCTTTGCATCTCTGGCCTCTCGCAGCCGACAAGCTGACATGACTCGATAATATAAATTAATTTTTCTTCACACATCCATGGATGGTGCTTGCTAAAATATATAAATCAGACTAGAATCTAAACAAAATAAATTTATTTTCTTGCGACAACAAGAAAAAGATTTTTAATTTTTATTATTTTTATTTATTTATTTATTTTTGAAGTGCCACCCATGTGCATGATATCATGTGGGCCAATTGCTCCAAAGGTAGGATTGCTTTCTTATAAGTTATAACCTCAAGTCACGGGTTCAAAATATAAAAGTATATATATATTTGACACGTGAGGTCATGGCTGCCTTCTTTTCAAATTCAAAAAGAATATATCTTTTAATCATACAAGAATGTTGCATGGTGCTACAATTAGATGACATTTGATTGATATACGTTGGAGTATTATTTTTATCTTTGCAAAAAAAATTTCTAAAAATTATTAAAGAATTAATTTAAAATATAATTATAAAATATAAATAAATATAAAAAGAATTTATGAATCTAAGCCAGGATCGAGGCATGGTAGACACTGCCCTAAGGATCGGATTTTTATCCCTTCATGCAGGGTTATTGGCGATCTATCTTCAAGGTACAACGATTCGTTTGATCCGATCCTCCTTCTATTACGAGCATGATTGCATGAAGGTGCAACCCAATTATTACCTTTAGATGCTTATGAAAAGATCATTAAAAAATAGAAATAAATTGAGATAAAATAAATCATAAGGCTCCTCAAAACTATTCTACAATTGATTTTTTTCTCAATCTAAATCTATGAGCCTATCTATAAGCTTAGCCTATAAAAGTTTCAACGACTCAAATAATGACTTTAAAGGCCTAATAGTCGTTAGTCCAAATCACGTTAAAAATGACTTAAAAATTAATTATTTAAACCGACGTTAACAAACGTTGATGAGCAAACGCTTCTCCAACGTTAAAAACAGTCGCTACCGGCGAGCGCTAAGCCCAAATCCCACGCGTGAGCCCTTTTATTTTATTTTTAAAAAAACTTTTTTCAACATATACCACAATATTGTCAAGAATCTTCCATTCCAACCAATCATACATTTAGAATCAAATTAATGAGAATGTGAGATTGTTATGTTAAATGATTATGTTCTTTTTTTATTGAGATGTGAAATATTCTAATAAAAAGTAAAAATTCTTTATAAATTATTTTAGAAATATTATTATTTAAATAAATATAAATTATTTAATATGCATTTATATTATACTATTTAAATATTTAAAAAATATACAATACAAAGAATATTATTTAACTATAATATTTATATATATTATCAAATTATTTAAATTTGCAATATAAAAATATTAATATATATTTATATACTATTTAAATATAACAATTTAATATGCGAAAGGTCATAAATATGATAATTTAAATTTAATAGCCACATATTATTATATAAATATATAATAGTATTTAAAATATTAAATATCATGTTAAATAAATTTTTTATTCAAATAATATAATCAAATTAAATGTTATTGAATGTTATATATAAGTAAGTAGCATAACTTGAGGCTCCTAGACTTTGATAATCTCGGATATCCATCTTTTGATAGAAAAATAAAATTATTGTAATCTTAAGCTATCATAATCAAATATTACCATTCATATCACTATATTAAATTATTAAACATAGTAATATGCATAGTAATCTCATTTCATTACTGAATACTACCAACCAACCAACCAACCATCCTCTTAGAGTCATTATGAGAGAAAAAAAAAAAAAAAAAGAGAGAGAGAAAACTTCACATCAAATTGATGGTGCTGCACCAGTCAATCAAATAATTAAGGGTATTAGTTATGTTGGCAAATTTTGCTACAGAAGATGACGCGCGAGATATATTAGAAAATAAAGAATATTACAAATTATATTTATCACCTTGGAAGGCTAAAAACAAATTAGATAGTCATTGAGCCTAAATCGAACACAATTGAACATAAATTGATCCTTTCGTAAGTTGTTCAAGAATTCTTATCAAGCGCCTTGTCATATCATATACCTTAATGATTGGGGTATGCGAGATAAGGTCAAACACAAATTAAGGCACGGCTTTTGAAAGGCAGTACCTCTCTTCTTCACTCTCTTCCGGATTACAAAGCTAACCGGGCGGTGATGGGAGACAAACTTTCCATTATTTAACAGCCTGGAAGTGGGAAGTATAGTGCGAGGCTGATCGCTTCTAGCGCTCCCAAGAGGCCATGGATCCCTACAAGGTATAGATTCAAACCTTCTTAATTCTTTCCTCCATTCAAGCCTCTCTCACTTCAAAGCTTGGCCTCCTACTCGCGGCCAACTCTCTTACCCTCCAATTTTGTTGGATTTCTTTTGTTCGATCCTCCCACTTGTATGAATAAACTACTGTAGCCGGTGAGAGTGCCCTGTGGTCCTCTCCATTCTAAAACAAAAAACAAAAGAAAAAAGAAAAGAAATATATGTTGAAATCTTGTTATTGATTCATTCAATAATCTGTTAGGGGCGTTTTTCTTAGATCTCTTCTCAGACAAGAATGTTGATGATCCCTGCCAAATTATAAAAGTGTTTATTTTAAAAGTTAGGCAGGAGATCTCAATATCCCTGCTTGAGAGAGAGTTTAGATTTCTTTCCACCTAACTTTGCCTTGATTTAATAACCTTTATAATTTTATGCTGATGTTGATATAATTTTTTTTTTTTTCTTTCTAATTTTAGTTTCGTCCCTCAAGTGCTTTCGACACCACCTACACCACCACCAATGCCGGTGCGCCCGTTTGGAACGATGACCAGGCGCTAACTGTAGGGTCGAGAGGTACCCTCCTCCTTCGTCTTCTTCTTCTTCTTTTCTTAAAGAAAATAAATATGTATGCGTTGTCCATGGAATCTAAGTACATATCTTTATCCAGGGAGTTAAACTATTCATCCCCGATCCCAAAATAAAAAGGGGATCACCTAAAATTATGATCATGGTTCAGAAATAATAATATATATGACTTTCTTAATCTCATATAAGCTGATGTATGCGATGCAAAATTATGCATCACTACAACCTTTTTGCTATTCGTTCCTCTCCCAAGCGTGCATCACAACATGTTCAACAAAGATGACGGACGGATCGGATGTAACAGAGCTGATCTTACGTGCACCATGCACTGTGTGGATCGGATGTAACAGAGCTGAAACAAGTAGGAGATGAGTGTTTGGTATTAGTGATCCGTTCCGTATTATTAGTAATTCCAAAGGAGGTAATGAGTTTATTGTATTAAATTGTATTCCAATAATCTTATATTATATTGATTAATTTCAGATAATTTTTTACTTTTAAAATTACAGTTCAATAAAATAAATTTACAGAGCTAGATGGAGTAGGGCTAAGACTTAAATCCCCATTTTTATTTTTATTAAAGAAAATAATTTTCGTTTCCATGCGTATTTCATCCCCATGGTCATGGAAAAAATTAAATCCTCCATCCCCAGCCCCCACCTCTCTCTTAATAATAATATATTTGACTTTTTAGTATATATATATATAAGGGTAGTTATGTAAATATAAAATATATAAGGGTAATATATATACAGGACCAACTAAATAATTAAGGCGAAAATATTCTTATTTTTTTTTATTCTCATCCTGCTTCTGCTAGTGAAAATAGAAATAATCTTCGTCTTTATCTCCATCTTATCGGTAAAGTAAAAGATGATGATAAATCTCGATCCGTCTCTAATGAGGTGGAGCGCAGTAGATATATCCTAAGATTATTATCATTCCTAAATCTTGGATGTGGATATTCATTCAAGATCTCTTTTTGGGCAGTGATCTTAATTGATTGATTTGAGCCCAGCTAGCTATAAGCTTAATTTGTTTTGATTGTGATTTGTCCCATTTGGACAATGGACAGGACCCATTCTCCTGGAGGACTACCATTTGATCGAAAAGATCGGGCACTTCGCCCGGGAGCGCATTCCAGAGCGCGTTGTTCATGCCAGGGGTGCCAGTGCGAAGGGCTTCTTTGAATGCACCCATGATGTCACCAACCTCACCTGCGCCGACTTTCTCCGGCGCCCGGCGTCCAAACTCCGGTCATCGTTCGTTTCTCCACCGTCATTCACGAGCGTGGAAGCCCCGAAACCATTCGAGACCCTCGCGGGTTCGCCGTCAAGTTTTACACCAGGGAGGTAATTAATTTCTAAATATTTAATCCAACACTACGTACTCCCGTACGTCCATAATATTTACCTGAAAAGAATTTTTATTAATTCATGAGTACGTACGTACGTACGTACGTACTAATTCTATTAATTCAGGGCAACTGGGATCTACTGGGAAACAATTTCCCGGTGTTCTTCATTCGTGACGGTATCAAGTTCCCCGACGTGATCCACGCCTTCAAACCGAACCCCAAGTCCCACATCCAGGAGTACTGGAGGGTGTTCGACTTCCTATCGCACCACCCGGAGAGCTTGCACACATTCTTCTTCCTCTTCGATGACGTTGGCGTTCCGACGAACTACCGGCACATGGAAGGCTTCGGTGTCAACACCTACACTTTCATCAACAAGGATGGGAAGGTCCATTACGTGAAGTTCCACTGGAAGCCAACCTGCGGCGTGAGCTGTTTGTTGGAGGAGGAGGCTATAGTTGTTGGTGGCAAGAACCACAGCCATGCCACTCAGGACCTCTATGACTCCATTGCTGCGGGGAATTACCCCGAGTGGAAGCTCTATGTTCAGGTCATGGATCCTGATCATGAGGACAAGTACGACTTTGATCCACTAGATGATACCAAGACCTGGCCGAGGATCTGTTGCCCCTCCAGCCGGTCGGTAGGCTGGTCTTGAACCGAAACATCGACAACTTCTTCGCGGAGAACGAGCAGCTCGCCTTTGGCCCGGGCCTTGTCGTGCCTGGGATCTATTACTCTGATGATAAGATGCTTCAGTGTAGAGTTTTTGCCTATGCCGACACTCAGAGGTACCGACTGGGGCCCAACTACTTGATGCTTCCAGTCAATGCGCCAAAGTGTGCTTTCCACAACAATCACTACGATGGATTGATGAATTTCATGCACAGAAGCGAGGTACGTACGTACATACGTACGTTAACTGTTCTAATTTCATCGATCTCTAGCTAGCTACTCTTGATGATCTCACTACGTACTTCTTGATGCTTAATATATAATTCCTTGTAAATTTCTTCTTTAATTTTTGTAACTTTTCTTTAAAGGTGGACTACTACCCTTCAAGGCACGAACCCCTTCGACATGCAGCGAGGTTTCCCATTCCTCCTCGCGTGGTTACTGGCAGGCGTGAGAAGGTGAGATAATAATACAACTAATTATTAAGTAAGTACTCTTTTCACTTCTCAGTCTAGCTAGACCTTCTAATTAATGCTGCGCAGCTGTCACTCTTGGACGACGTTGGCAACTACTTATACCCCAAGAGAAATGAATTGCAGAGAGCTTCTAATTAACAAGAATTAATATAGCTAGCTAGCTAGCTAGCTAGCCTGTGTATCGATAATCCACAATTTAATTAAAGTCATAGAACTATTTTTAATTTGCTATGGCTTTCTACGCTGATTTTAGTACTGTTTCATTTTGTTTGACATATATATCGATGCAGATCATAATTCCCAAGGAAAATGATTTCAAGCAACCAGGGGAAAGATACCGCTCCTGGGCAGCTGATAGGTATATATAATTGTAGTGACTGCCAGGCTCCATTCGTTTCCAATGCATATATCATGCATAACAAACTAAAAGCATATATTTCCTTATATTTAATTTCCTCAGGCAAGAGCGTTTTGTCCGTCGATGGGCTGAGGCATTGGGCCACCCCAAGGTCAGCCATGAACTCCGTAGCATCTGGATCACATACCTCACACAGGTGAGAGGCCAGCTCTTCCTCTTCTTTCTTGCCATACGTGGGAAAAAACTTGCTAATTATTAATTAACTTTGCAAGAATTAATGGCCATGGATCTAATTAAACTAGCCCACACTAGATTTTCTCTCTACATGGATTGATTCCTTATGATTACTTCGTGGGTGCATGCAGTGTGATGTATCCCTGGGTCAGAAGGTAGCAAATCGCCTCAATGTCAAGCCAAGCATGTGACAAGGATGCGCGCAGATGCCAAGCCATACATAGGCTTTAATTATATATGTTTGTGCCAAGTATTATGCGTCTGTACCAAACCAGAGTTCGATCGGCTTAGGGCCATGCTGTACTTAAGAGTCTAAATGGGATCTTTCATTATCTGTAACTCTTCTTCATATTTAATAACATGCATGGGAGAAGCTTGCTTCCTCCTCTAATCTTCAGTCAAAAAAAAAAAAAACTTTAATTAAAGGAAAATTCTACAGTATAGTGCTTTCTGTTTTGAACTCATGAGTATGGCGTGAATTTAGACACCTGATGCTTAATATCGTAGTTTCATCACAAATAGTTCTCATTCCAAAAACACTGGACGGAAGTCGAGACAAAGTCAAACAGTTCAGCCGGTAAGCAGTCCCTTTCTACTCGATATGCAAATCTTTCTGGAATCAAAATTTTCACCATGATGCCTCGGGTTGAAGACAAAAGCCTCCGTTAGGAGAAAAATAAATTAAGTATTTCCATAACTTGATATTCCCAGAATTGATAGCAAGGGATGGAGAACGCAGCGTAGATCGCAGATCAGCAACAGAAAAAACATAGCACATGACAAGACTGCTTGAATTTGGTCAGGGGGACTATAATAAAGCTCATGGCTTAATTTCTTCTGAGTGATATCAGTTCTACTCAGTCAAGGTAAATGATATAACCCTCTGCGAGAAAGCCAACTTGAGTGTAACTCAAAATATCAAGATAATGGTTAAGGACAGAAAAAGAAATTCTACAACAAAGAATAACATAAATGATTAGAAGCATGAACCATAGATTATGCTGCATCTATGGTGGGGTTAGCTTATGCTTGCGTTGAAAGTAGGGCTGGAAAGGAAACCTAGCACACGCGGTGAGCCAGGCCCGAAACCTGAGCCCAATAATGGACATAGTTTAAGCCCAAAAACAAGCACTCTCTCTCTCTCTCTCTCCCCTCTTTGCTTTCTCTCTTCTCTCTTTATCTCCCTCTCGATCTTTCTCCTCTCTCCTACATGAACGTGGTCTCTCCCTCTCTTGTCTCTCTACCCCACCCAATATCTCTACCCCTCTCTGTTTCCCTTCCATCTCTTTTGATCTCATCTCTCTCCTTTTTCCCTCTCCGGAACTGTCTCCTCCCATGCTCTCTGTTTTCCCCTCTTTCATTTGGCATTGGAACCCATATGTGAAGATTAGGCCTAAATTTAGCTAGCGCAATCAGCTTTACAATTAATCTTTTGCTCGAGCTCATGCCATGACTTATCCCCAAGTTTAAATCTTGCCCATCACCTAGCTAATCTAACTTTAGTCAAGTGACTTTCCTAGTTGAGTTTGGATTAATTATGCCAATTTTTAAGGTGCAAAGTTTTTTTTTTTAACGTATCGCCAAACAATTCTTAATGGTAATATGGTTTGCCTATAAGATAGATTACATATTGATTACTGTGTTTGATATGTAGTATCCCGTGTTAGTAGATAGTCCTATCTTATTGCAATATAGCTTAATCGTTTGCGGATAATTCTCAACGATAACTATCCACTAGTTAATAAGTGATAACGATATCTCTTTTGAAATTTAAAATTTAACAAAATGCCTACTTTGATGGGAGTAGGTAGACCGAGAGAAAATCAGAAAGAAGTAGATATTGGGTCCCTAATCAAGAGCATATCCTAAGGGCATACACCATCGTGTGCGATAGCTCATTGATTGGATCCTCATTGATTGGAAGCACTTAATCAAGGTTCCTTATTGATTGGAAGCACTCAATCAAGGTTCTCGAAGCGATAGATCAAGATCCCGAGAGGTAGATCTGCAGCTGATTCATATCGAGAGGAAGATCAAGATCCAAATTCAGATCTTGAAGAGGTAGATCATAAGCAATGGCTGAAGGTAAAACAAAGATCCTATCTATTAATTCTATACAATATTGTGCTAACAATTGGCATCAGAGCATCAATACCTCTGCCTTATTTTTATTGTAAGTATTTCCATCATTTTAGATTTAATTATTTTCTAATCTAATTAAATCTTTTAGAACAACTTATTATTTTATTGTTCGTAGGCTTTTCTTGGTCTCTATTTCTCACATAGGGATATTCCAAAGGAGAGGCTATGGTAGTACCTTAGATTATTTGACCCAACAGACGTGTGGTAGGAAAATTAGGGACACACCCTACTAGCATTTTACCCAACTACCTACGTACCGGAAGAGTTAATAGATATCACCATGAAGATTGTATAGGATCATCGAAATTTATTTCTTTTATTATTATATATGATTTAAATAAAGAAAATTCATAAATAAGATAAAGACTTTAAGATTTGATGTGGTGGTTAAGATTTCTCTTTTCAATCAAGAGGTTTTGCCTGTTCAAACCGCGATACCCATTTTTCGTTTCCAGTTTCACGAAAATGGGGCCATGATGCCATTTAAAAAAAAAGGATTGCAGAGATCTGGTGATTTTATGATTCCGATTTTTGAGCGGAAACGTGAAGAGACCTGACCGCTTTCGATCCTATTTATGCTCACGGTCCGATTTTTGCTCACGAAACTTTGAGTGGAAAGCGGGGCGTGGCCTCTTCTGTTCGATCCGATCTATGCTCTCGAAATGCCTCTTGTGTTAAGCCATGATGCCATTAAAAAAAAGGATTGCAGAGATCTGGTGATTTTATGGTTTCGATTTTTTAGCGGAAACGTGAAGAGACCTGGCCGCTTTCGATCCGATTTATGCTCACGGTCCGATTTTTGCTTGCTCATGAAATTTTCAGTAGAAACATGGCGTGGCCTCTTCTGTTAAAGAGAGAAAACTTTGCTTCAGAGAAAACGGGGCTTTCATGACCATATGTGGTGATCTATTAAAGAGACTTCTGTTCGATCGATTTATGCTCATGAAATTTTCAGCAGAAACGTGGCGTGGCCTCTTCTGTTAAAGAAAGAAAACGTGGCTTCAGAGAAAATATGGTTTTCATGACCATATGTGGTGATATATTAAAGAGAAAAACGTGGCTTTCCGTGACCACATGCAGTGACTGTTAAAGAGAGCAAAAAATGGCATGTATGCGTTTTTTGATTAAAGAGAGCAAAAAATGGCGTTTTTTGATTTTCTCGCCTATGGGTCTTTCGGTTTTCTCACGGGTGTGATCTTCCTGATCTCACAAATCTCACAGCGATTTAAAATCAAATTGGATTGGTTAAATTTTAAATGCATGCTATTATCTGTTTAATGTTTTATTATTATGTGATGTGATTTATTTTATCATTTGTTTCTTAATTTAAAATTTTTGTATTAAAATGTGCCTCCTGAGTCTTTATGCCTACGGTGTTTTGCATAGACTGGCCCAAGGGAATAATGAGCTACGGCTGGACGTGTTTTAATTAACAAAAATTTTTCTTAAGATGATAATTTTAAAATTTCATTAAATAGATAATTGATATGCTTACTTTGAGCGGACGAAACTTTGAGTGGAAAGCGGGGCGTGGCCTCTTCTGTTCAATCCGATTTATGCTCACGGAATTTTAGTAGAAACGTAGCGTGGCCTCTTCTATTAAAGAGAGAAAACGTGGCTTCCGTGATCACATGCAGTGACTTGTTAAAGAGAGAAAACGTAGCTTTCATGACCACATGCAGTGATCTATTAGAGAGAGAAAATGTGGCTTCCGTGACAACATGCAGTGACCTATTAAAGAGAGAATGATTTTCTCGCCTATGGGTCTTTCGGTTTTCTCACTGGTGTGATCTTCCTGATCTCACAAATTTCACAGCGATTTAAAATCAAATTGGATTGGTTAAATTTTAAATGCTGCTATTATCTGTTTAATGTTTTATTATATCATGTGATATGATTTATTTTATCATTTATTTCTTAAGTTTAAAATTTTTGTATTAAAATACACTCCTGAGTCTCTATGCCTATTATTTTGCATAGACCGGCCTAAGGGAATAATGAGCTACGGCCGAACGTATTTTAATTAATAATTTTTTTAAGATGATAATTTTGAAATTCATTAAATAGATAATTGATATGCTTATCTCCTGTTTTGCATATTAGAATTATTTTATGCATGAATAAAATTATATTTGGTGGTAGTGTGAAAAATTACAGTGCAAATCCTTTCAAAGTTTGATTGGTCAATTGATGTCTAGAAAAGTAAAGAGATTGTGGTTACTTAATTGGTTTCGTTGACTAACCTAAGGAAAGCAACCAGGGGACCCCACTTCTCCTTCACTGGCCTAGCCAATTTGATTAATTCAGATCTTGATTTGAAAATGTTATGTTGATTAAGATCATTACCTAATAATTATGCTAAATTAGTTAATCTATATGCATAATGTCATGTGGTCAATATAATTTTGATTAATTGAGGAGTAGCCACATCATCTTTAATTAATTAAAATTATATATTAAGTTGCAAAGATCACATAAAGTTAGATGACATTAATTATGATTAATTATATTAATGCAATGAATCTTATCCCACAGGAATTTTTATTGCACTGATATAATTAATTAGGATGAGATAATAAATTTTTTCTTAATTACCCATAGGAATTAAGAAAGGAATATAATTTGTTAGTCACATCATTAAGTTAATGAGTCTATTTAAGTATAATAACTTAGCCCACGGGTAGTTATTATATGTTATTGATTCATGTTATTGCATGTTTACATTGGTAAGACATGACATCAAGTTATATGCCTCAAATTCAGTTGCATGAACATGATTTTATTTTTATGCAGCTATTTTGCCTATTAATATTTCTGATATGAAATGTGATGTTTTCGATTTAAGTGGTGATAATTATAAATTATGGAAGGAGAGAATTCTTCTTCAATTAGGGTGCATGGATATTGACTACGCTATCAAAAAGGATGAACCACATTTGGTTACATCTACTAGTACTCAGATTGCTGCGTATGAACGATGGGAGCGATCCAATCGCCTAGTATGATGTTCATACGTACTAAGATTTCTGCTAGTATACGTGGTTCAATTCCTGAGTGCAAAAATGTCAAGGAACTTCTGAAGGCTATTGATGCACAATTTGAGTCTTCAGATAAGGCACTGGCTAGCACCCTAATGGCAAAATTGTCATCAATGAAGCTCACTATTGTTGGAGGTGTGCGTGAGCACATCATGAAGATGAGGGACAATGCGGCTCAGTTGAAATCCCTAGAGGTTAAGATGTCAGAATCTTTCTTGGTGCACTTTATTTTGAATTCACTCCCACAGCAGTATAGTCCCTTCAAAATATCTTACAATGCACATAAGGACAAATGGTCAATTAATGAACTTCTGACCATGTGTGTTCAAGAGGAAGGGAGACTGATTTTGGAAATGGGAGAAAGTGCACATTTAGTCACTCAGAGAAAGACTAAAGCTCCTAAAGCCAAACACAAAGGAAAGGGTAAAGTACCCATCCATACAGAAAATAAGAAGAGTCCAAGTGCTTCTTTTGCAAGAAGAAAGGGCATATAAAGAAAGATTGCCTCAAATTCAAAGCTTGGCTTGACAAGAAAGGTACTCTAACCTCATTCGTATGTCATGAATCCAATTTGGTTATATGTCATAAACATGGTGGATTGATTCTGGTTCTACAATCCATGTTTCAAATACGTTGCAGATTTTCTAAATCAAAGGAAATAATTGGGAAGTGAACAAAGCATCTATTCAGGAAACAAGATGGGTTCACATGTGGAAGCGATTGGGACGTGCAGACTTATTTTAGATTTTGGTTTTATTTTAGATTTGGAAAAGACATTTTATATTCCAAGTTTCTCTAGAAATTTGATTTCAGTGTCAAGGCTTGTACCAGTAGGATATTCCTTTAATTTTAATAAAAGCTATGTTGATTTATTTTATAAATCTAAGCTTATTGGGAATGGTACATTGTCCGACAATCTTTTCCAAATTAATTTAAAAAATAATACCTCCTATAATGTGATGCACGCCCAAAGTAGTATGAAAAGATGTGTTATGAATGAGAATTCCTCTATTTTGTAGCATCGGAGATTAGGTCACATCTCCATTGAGAGAATTAAAAGATTAGTAAAAGATGGAGTACTTGATACTCTTGATTTTACTGATTTTGGCACTTGTGTGGACTGCATAAAGGGAAAGCAAACCAACAAGTCCAAGAAAGATGCCAAGAGAAGTTCAGAAATACTAGAGATCATACATACGGATATCTGTAGTCCAGATATGGACTCGTATGGTCAGAGATACTTCATCTCATTTATTGATGACTATTCACGATATATGTACCTCTACCTGCTTCATAATAAGAACGAAGCATTAGATGTCTTTAAGATATTTAAGGCAGAAGTAGAGAAACAATGCGGCAAGCAAATTAAGATCGTGAGGTCAGATAGAGGTGAGAATATTATGGTAGATACACTGAGAATGGACAAGCACCTGGTCCGTTTGCTCGGTTTCTTAAAGAAAATGGAATTGTTGCACAATACACCATACCAAAGGAGAAACCGAACATTATTGGACATAGTAAGGAGCATGATTGTCAGCTCCAACCTACCTAAATCCTTGTGGACTGAAGCTCTTAAAACTGCTGCGTATATATTAAACTGGGTTCCAACCAAGGCTGTTTCCAAAATGCCATTTGAGTTATTTAAAGGTTGGAAACCAAGTTTGCAACATATACGTGTTTGGGGATGCCCATCTGAAGCAAGAGTTTATAATCCACAAGAAAAGAAACTAGACCTAAAGACTATTAGTTGATATTTTATTGGATATGCTGAGAAGTCCAAGGGTTATAGATTTTATTGTCCATCTCACAGCACTAGGATTGTGGAATCAAGAAATGCAAAATTTCTTGAGAATGACTTGATCAGTGGGAGTGATCAATCTCAGTATTTGGCTTCTTCTAAGAAAGATCATTCAGATATTCCAGCTTCCATTTCAAATGAGGGATTTGTTGTTATTTATAGCACTCCTCAAACTCAAATAAGTGCTCAACAACCAGTCATTGAAATTCACAAGCCGATAATAATTTAGAAGATCATGTTGTTCAACAACAACAATCAGTTGTGCAAGATACTCCTCAAGTGGTTATTGACACAATATTAAGAAGATCAACTAGAATGAAGAAATCAGTAATTCCTAGTGATTATATTGTGTATCTACATGAATCTGACTATAACATTGGAGCTGAAAATGATCCTGAAATATTTTTACAAGCCATGAGTTCTAAAGAATCAAACTTGTGGTACAATGCCATGAATGACGAGATGGAATCTATGGCATCTAATCGAGTCTGGGATCTTATTGAGTTGCCTAATGGTGTAAAAGCCATTGGATATAGATGGGTCTTTAAAATAAAGAAAGACTCACAAGGCAACATTGAGAGATATAAAGCAAGACTCATTGCCAAAGGGTTCACTCAGAGGAAAGGAATCGACTACACGGAGACATTTTCCCTTGTATCCAAGAAAGATTCTCTCCGAATAATTATGGCATTGGTAGCTCATTTTGATTTTGAGTTACATCAAATGGATGTAAAAACTACATTCCTTAATGGAGATTTAGAGGAAGAGGTTTACATGAAACAGCCTGAAGGATTTTCCTCTGGTAATAGTGAGCATTTGGTTTGCAAGCTTAAGAAATCCATATATGGATTGAAACAAGCCTCACGTCAATGGTATTTAAAATTTCATGATGTGATCTCTTTCTTTGGTTTTGAAGAGAACATCATGGATCAATGTATATACCAGAAGGTTAGTGGGAGCAAAATTTGTTTCTTAGTCCTATATATGGATGACATTCTACTTGCAACCAATCATAAAGGGTTGCTATATGAGGTGAAAGATCCATAGAGAAAGATCTCGAGGCATTTTAGGATTGTCTTAAGAAACTTATATCAATAAAGTCTTGAAGAGATTTTAGATGAAAAATTGTTCACCAAGTGTTGCACATATAGTAAAGGGTGACAAGTTCACTTTGAACTAGTGCCCTAAAAATGAACTTGAACGGGAATAAATGCACAACATTCCATATACTTCAGCTGTTGAAAACCTAATGTATGCTCAGGTTTGCACAAGACCTGACATTGCATTTGCAGTAGGAATGTTGAAGATATCAGAGTAATCCAGGTTTAGACCACTAGAGAGCTGCTAAAAAGGTCATGAGGTATCTTCAAGGGACCAAGGACTACATGCTCATGTATAGACGAACTGATCATTTGGAGGTAAAGGGCTACTCAGATTCGGACTTTGCTGGCTACGTTGATTCACAGAAATCAACATCAGGATTTATATTTATGTTAGCTGGTGGAGCCATATCATGGAGGAGTGCAAAGCAGACTTTGACTACTACCTCTACTATGGAAGCGGAGTTCATTGCTTGTTTTGAGGCTACATCGCAAGGTGTATGGTTGAAGAGTTTCATCTCAGGGCTTAGAATTGTTGACTCTATTACTAGGCCAATTAAACTGTACTGTGACAAATCAGCTGCTGTATTTTTGGCTAAAAACCACAAGAGTAGTAGTCGAAGTAAACATATCGATATTAAGTATTTAGCCATAAGAGAACGTATTAAAGAAAACAAAGTGGTCATAGAACACGTTAGCACTGAGTTGATGATAGCTGATCCTTTGACTAAAGGAATGCCAAGTAAGAATTTCAAGGATCATATGGTACGAATGGGAGTTGGTTTCATGATATAATTGCATGGATAACAATTTGTACAAAGAAACTCTTATTTCAGTTATTTGTTTATTTCTTATTCAGGTGTACATATTATTTGACTTTCGAGAAATGATAAAATTTTCTTTTGGACTCTGAATGAACATATGGTTTATTTATTATGTTATGTTGTCACATTTGGAATAGTGGTAAAGAAATTGAATGCATTGTAATACATAGAAGATAATATTCAATTATAGAGGAACTATCGCTATGATTCATGTATTTAATTTCTTGTTCAGTGTTGAGAATTGTGGATTAAGATAAAATATGCGGACCAAGTGGGAGAATGTAGTATCCCGTGTTGGTAGATGGTCCTATTTTATTGCGATATAGCTTAATCGTTTGCGGATAATTCTCAACGATAGCCATCCACTAGTTAATAAGTGATAACAATATCTCTTTTGAAATTTGAAATTTAACAAAATGCCTACTTTGATGGGAGTAGGCGGTGGAAGGGAGTTAAGAAAATCTCTTTAAATAAGAGATCCCTTCTAAGGTTTTCGATAACACATTACGTACCGAGAGAAAACCAGAAAGAAGCAAAGATATTGGGTTCCCGATCAAGAGCATATCCTGAGGGCATACACCATCGTGTGCAATAGCTCATTGATTGGATGCACTCAATCAAGGTTCTCGAAGCGGTAGATCAAGATCCCGAGAGGTAGATCTGCAATTGATTCAAATCAAGAGGAAGATCAAGATCCTGATTCAGATCTTGAAGAGGTAGATCATAAGCAATGGCTGGAGGTAATACAAAGATCCTATCTATTAATTCTATACAATATTGTGTAGATTTTTAATAGATTTCTAATATGATATATAATGGTAATGTTACATTAATATATTACTGTGTTTGGTATGACAAGATATATAGTATTAAAATTTTAAAATATTTTAAATTAAATCTATTAAGAATTTATATAGGATAAGCTGATGTTGGAAAGATCAAGCTATTAACTCGAAAGCTCCAGAACCCTAAGAAGATTCCCTATCTTATGATTCTCCTGGACACACCTGCAGTTCAAAACATCTCCATTTCACAAAAAGGTCGCAAATTTAATCCTTGTATCTCGTTCATTTGGATGGATTTAATGCTTCATAATCTGCTGCTACCAATGGCTTTTGCCAACTTCAGCCGCCAAAATCTTCAAATCTCTGACGCAGTCTGCATGCCCATCGTCTGCCGTCCGTTTTCACTCCCTGTTAGTTCTTGTGTTCATGGTTGAGCTTGAACTCGCCCAAAACATCTCATGAGAGGCATGACCCATTTGCTGGCCCAGCTCAGTGAGCGTATTGCACATGGTTGGCATAGTTGAAATGACTTGTTATCGCTGAGATGAGTGATGATTCTGTTTGTGTGTATGCGCATGGTATAGTTTGTTGGGCCTGGTGTGGTGCTATCAAGGCCCAGGGAGGGCTAACTTGTATTGGGCTGGGTTTGAGTCCAAGGGTTGAGATTAAATCAAGTCACGAATATACACGGGATTGGGGATTAGTTTAATCTCATTGGGTTAGTCCATGGGAGTTTTGTTGAGTCTGGGTTTGGCCCACTTCGTGGATGTATTTAAATCCTAGTCGCTAGGGTTTGGATGGAATAGAGAACAGATTCTTTTCTTCCAAGACAATTTTCTCATCTTCTTCCTCCTCTCCCTTAGGATATCGTGTGTTGATCTTAATAAAAATCCTACAAGATAAAAGGGGCTGTGGAGTTTTGAACCAAAGATCAAAGGGTTCAAGAGCAAACACTTTACTGCTACACCAATCTTGAATCTTGGATCAAGAGACTACAGACCTAATTGTTGATAACAAAGGGTGAAAGCCCAAGGTTCTTGTTCAACGAGGAATCCCACTACTGTTCATTAGGGACCAGCCTCGGTTTCTGCAAGAAATGAGGCCAGATATTTTCTTTATCTTGATAGATGATTTCTCAAGAAAGTAGTGGATCTACTTCATGAAGGAGAAATCAGAGGTCTTCACCAAGTTCAAAATATGGAAGGCTGAGGTGGAGAGGGAGTAGGGTAGGAGTGTGAAGTATCTGAGGTCAAACAGTGGCGGAGAATATACCAGCAGGGAGTTTTAGAGATTTTGTGAGGAGTGGGGCATCAAAAGTCACTTGGTGATGGGAACTTCTCAACAGGAAGGGGTGGCTGAGAGAATAAACAGAACACTGTTTGAAAAGCAAGGTGCTTGAGGTTGCAGGTAGGGCTTCCAAAGATGTTCTGGGTTGATGCAGTAGGTACAGCTAGCTACTTGGTCAATCGGTCACCGTACACAGGTTGGATGAAGGCATTACAGAGGAGATATGGTCTGGATGAAGGCAAACTTGAACCATCTGAGGGTGTTTGCATGGCATATGTGCATGTTGGTGCTGGAGAGCGGAGTAAGTTGGATGCCAAGTCTAAGAAGATGATGTTCCTGGACTATCCGCATGGAATCAAGGGGTATTGGATTTGTGGGATCCCTTGGAGAAGAAGGTTTTCATCAGCAGAGATGTGACCTTCGAGCAGAGAACTGATACTGGGATCGCACTGCACATGCCTAGGAGAAACATGCGACCACTAGTTCGATACGGCTTTAAGGATTTCGGTGTCATATGCCTTGATGACATCGAATGGAGACCCTTACACCTATGAGGAGGCTGTGAAGAGCAGGACAGAGATAGGTGGGTCTAGGCTATGACAGGAGATGCAGACTATGGCAGAGGAGATGCAGCTATGGCAGAGGAGATGCAGTCTCTCTACAGGACTGGTACGTGGCAGGTGGTCCACTGCCACAAGGAAAGAAACCCATTGATTGCAAATGGGTTTATTAGCGCAAGAAAGGGCCTTCAGAGCAAGGAGGTATCACGTACAAGGTAGGACTAGTGGCCAAAGGATACTTTCGGAAGGAAGGCTTCGACTACAGAGAGCAGATGGAAGAAGGTGGAGTGAAGCTGATGATGAAGGTACATATCAAGGAGAACCCAGTAATACATTGACCAAGGTTTTTTCACAGCTTTCGTAGGGAAACCATGGGACAGCTTTCGTAGCCCAGTAATACATTGACCAATGCCAGTTTTCGTAGGGATTGCAGCTGATGGATATGGCGGACGTGTTGAGCAGCACCTGATATAGCGCTATCAAGACGGACTAACTTGTATTGGGCTGGGTTTGAGTCCAAAGGTTAAGATTAAATCAAGTCACGGGCTTGTATTGGGCTGGGTTTGAGTCCAAAGGTTAAGATTAAATTAAGTTATGGGTGTACACGGCTTTTAGTTTAATCTCATTGGATTAGTCAGGATCTAGGGAACCTCGTGCAACATGGAGGGGGGAGGAGGGGAATCCAAGAGAGAGAAATTCAAGAAAAGGTTTTATGCTTTAGAGTTTTGAACCAAAGATCAAAAGGTTCAAAAGCAAACGCTTTACCGCTACACCATATTGAATCTTGGATCAAGAGACTATAGACCTAATTGTTGATAACAAAGGGTGAAAGCCCAAGGTTCTTGTTCAACGAGGAATCTACTGCTGTTCATCAGGGACTAAACCACTCCAACATGGTTGGCAATTTAGTTTTGATATGTATCCGCTACATGAGGCTCAATTGGCACTCCTAGCTGTTAATTGTGTTTTCTGAGTTATGTCATGTTATGACAAAGGCACACGTTGAGGATGTGAGATAGATGAGTAAGAGAAAAGAGCAAAACCAAATAATAAAAGAGTAAATACATAAAAATTTATGTGATTCAGCCTACCGAGCTATGTTCACAGGCAAAATAGAGCAGAAAAATCTTATCATCAAATATTTAGAGATTACAAGAACTATTGTTATCCAAACTCTAAAATTACAACAATTATTCTTCCATCAAAAACTCTCTCATAAAATTTTAAGCTCGCCTACACCAAATACAACTCTCTCTCAAACTTTCACAATAACTCTAAATTAGCAGGGATGCATCAAAAGTCAGAGCTACTATGTGCTTATAAAAAAAAAGCGATATATAATATACTGTAAAGACTAAGATTATAAGGATGCAAAAATATGCCTTTTTTTTAATCTTCTGAATAGCAAAGACAACATAAATTAAGACCAAAGTTTTACATGAATATGAAAATCATATCTTTCTTGAACTTGCAAATTTCAAAATAAATTCTAACATCTTGAAATGTCTACGTTTGTGTACATGACCACTCACATTCATTATCATGGTGGATCTATGTATACATTTGATGACATACCTCATCTATCAACTTCTACTTCCTTGACTATCAGCTAACGATATTTGCCCAAAAAAAACTCAAAAATTTGTGTACATATGCACACTCACATGCACCCATATTCTGGGCCTCTATGAGCATGCAACAGATAATTGATCCATGTACCCTGTTTGGCTTGCACTTAGTTAATTTTATGTGGTGATCAGTGCGTAGATCTTAGTACAGGGCAGTTGGATATCAGCCACTTATAATACTCTCTCTCGACATTTCACATTGCTAGGGACTTGCAGGTCATGTGCTTAGAGTAAAATAAGCTTTGGCCTGACGATTACTAATGAAAATAATAATAATAAAGCGTTAACAGAATATAATTATTTTATTCTTTCTGTTTGACTTCGCAGAAGCCAAGAAAGCTTTTCTTTGTCATCCTTCTAGAATAAACTAAACATGAAACCAGTAGACTTAATCTGATGTAAGAATGATGAGCCGGTGATAGAGAGTCTAAGGAGGTGCTTCCTCTCTTAGCAAATTTTTTCAACCAATCTTTTCACTCATATATATAATAATGTCGACCGTAACGTGCTCTGATCGTTTGCTTTCTAAAACTTGATTCCTTCCATGGAGATTATTTGAAGAGGAAAAGAAAACCAGAAACGACTCTAATGTCAGTTCCCACCTTACAATAACAATACTAAGGAATCATGCTTTCATACAAGAAAATTGTAGTTATTTCCATATTTTAGGTATTGTTAGACATCTACAAAGGTGAAACTCGGCTTAATTTTCCTTTGCTTGGCACTCTTTTGTATCAAACAATGGCTACAATTTCTTCAGTTTCACAGAGTAGGAAAGAAAAGACATTAGGTATCGCATTCCATTCAACTCTTTACTATGAGAAAATACATATCATCACATTTCATTCAACTTCTAATATACATCTTCCATGACAAAAAAAAAAAAAAAAAACAGACGACTACTATGAATCCTAATCATCAATTGTGAAGTGGATTTGGACCTTGAGGTACCATTCTATCAGACACTCCATAGATGGGACCAAAACTATCATCCTTGTCATTGGTCGCTTGAGGTGGAGAAGTCCTGGAGAAATAACAAGTGGGCGATGGGTACTCACCTTTCCAGCTCTTGTCCACTCCCTTTTTCATAATCCTGAGGCCATGGCTGAAACTAGATAATTGGCCCACCACAACTAATATAAGAAGAAAAAATGGTATAGATGGCAGAGAGAACTTTTTAAGCTTCATATTGCTGAAGAAAGAAGCATAAGAAAGAGGAGGAAGTTCCAGAAGAGAGAAAGATAAAGAGAGAGAGAGAGCAAAGTTTGGATTGAAGTTAGTAGCGACGGTGAGGAGTGTATTAATACTGGACCATCTCTCTGTGCTGAGAAAGACACAAGTTGCCTACCAAAATACCCTTTTGGAATCTTTCAATCTCTCTCTCTCCCTCTCTCTCTCTCTCATGTGTTAGATCGGTTGATACTGTCATTAGGAAACATTAATTATAGGGGCAGTAGCTAGGGAAAGATAAGCTGATAGGCCATTTCATTACACTATGATTGTTGACTTTTTTGCCCATATGGCAACATGCATTCTATTGGTTGATTATTATAATTTCTGAAAGCATGGATAATTAGACAGTCATCGAAAATGATCTCACATCCATGCTTGATCCATTTATTTGCAAGCAAGATGCCATGGAACATGGGTCACTTGATCAAGTAACAACATACATGCCATATGATGTTTCTAGTGAGATTTGACCTGAACTGCAGGTTAGATCTTTGGCATCAGTTCAATCTTTGTTCATTGAACAAATCTACCTACGTGTTTAAAGCATGTGGAGACAGGATGGATGAGACGTGTGCTGCAACATGTGTGCTCTCTTTTACTTTAAATCACTGCACGCATGGTTGGACATGCCTCTGGTGTTGCACCACAGAAGTTGTTAGACTTTGACTCAAGGTTTATAGGTCCAACAAGAGCGTAGCCTTAAATAAGGATTACTTAATATGAAGCCTAACATGGACATAACCTGATATGTTTCAAGGAATATGAATTGTACTCTATATAAAATATTATAAATTTATCGTTTATATAAGCATGCATATGTAATCCTAATTTTCAGGATAACTCTTAAGTGTTATTGAAAGATTCAGAGAAGGATTCTGTTGGATATAAGTGGCTTAAAGTTTTATGAGAGAGTCATTATCAATCGCCAAATTATTTTTTTAAGAAATTATTGCCATCTTTGATGGCGTGGATGCAGGCTGATCTAATTGAAACACTGTAAACCCCTGTGAGTTTTTCTTTAATCTTTTTCCTTTATTTTTCCTTTGTTGCTGTGGAAGCAAATCAAGATCGAAGCCTCAGGTTCAAGAAATTTAGGGGCAAACTGTAACATTTGCTATCAAGGCAGTCGCTTGTGATGAACTTATCCAACAAAAGGCAGTGATTTGTAGAGAGGTCCTTCAAGAATTAGACGAGTCCCAAGCTCAAGCTGCCTTGTGTGATTTACCTAGTCATCAAGGTGAAAGGGTTGCCTTTAGTGACCTCAGAAAGTTTTAGGGAAGTCAGTAGTAATGGAGTGTGGATGTCCATTACAATCCTAAATCAGAAAATATCTAAGCTTTAGATGTAAATTTAACGCTTTAAAATTTTGGTTTGGACTAGAAGAGCAATGGTTTGGTCATGGAAGTCAGTCCAGTGAATCATTAAATTGGCCATCAATTGTGGGGCAAGCCTACATTATGAATTGGTCACCTGTGCATTGCCATCTTACATGGGCAATGAAAGCAAGCATGGTATTAAATATAGGTAGATGGGATGGTAGACAGCAAAGATTGGAAATCTGGCATTGACCTAATAAATTCTACCCTAAAACTTAGCTCCACCGGTCTCTTTTATGGGTTTGGTGTCCATTCAATCAATAAGCTCATTGATGAACCTTCCCGTGTGGCACATCATGAGTTACTTAGGGGAGCTTCTAAATACACCGCAAAAATTACTCTTCACACCCATATTTTAAATATATATATATATCACATTGCATAATAACCATTATGCCCTTTATAATTTTTCTTTATGCCCCCATCCTAAACAAACCCCTTCCCTGCCCCCTTCGTTCGGCCCATCATGACCAAACAGAGAGGCAAGGGAAAGTCAAGGGCCAGGGCCAGGGGGAGCTAGTAGAGGGGAGTCGGTGTTGGAGGGCCGGAAAGGGAGTCTGTGCTAAAGAGCAGTCGAAGCTGGAAGGGAAGCCAGGGCCCAAACGAAGACGACGGCTTGGGGGGGGGGCCAAGAAGAGCCGAGGGTTAGGGGAGGGAAGTCGGTGCCCGAAAGGACTGAAGCAGTTGGGGCTGAAGAGGAGAGTCAGTGCCGGAAGGCCAAAGCGATCAGAATCGGGAGCAAAGGGGAGTCGATGCCGGAAGACCGGAACAATCGAAGCCGAAAGGGGAGCTGGGGGTCAAGGGGAGTCGGTGCCAAGAGAGAAGCGGGGCCAAGGGGGTCGGCCGGAGAAGGAGAAGTAAAGAGGAGAGAAGGGTGTCGGCCGAGTGGGGTAAGGGAGAGGGGTGTGGAGAGATTTAAGGGCAGTTTAGAAATTTAAATTTTTTAAAAGTTTGAAGGTGTGAAGAGCAATTTTTGCGGTGTATTTAGAAGCTTCCGTTATTTAGCAATCTACCGGTCATGTTTGGCAACCATGGGGGTAAATAAAAAACTAATCTTAATTCATAGAAGTTATAAATATTTAAAAAAAGATAAGATTATATGATATAGTCTAAAAAGAGATTTAGTTAATTGATAGTAAGTAAATTTGAATTATAATTTTTTAAATTATATTATAATTGTTATTCTGATGACGCCCAATCACTGATCCTACAAAATGGATTCTCTAGGCTCCGCTTCACCAGGTTACCTGCAAGGAAGTCCCAGGACCGGAGAGGATTCTTCGGTGGACCCTCCGATGCCCAGTTAGCAATTGAGGTCACAGCCGAAGAGGAGCTCGAATGAGCTCCTTTTAGGTGAAAGGGTGCTCCAGAGAAGAAGGGATTTCTCTCTAGATCTTAAGATAGCGATTTTTCAGGGATTATCGCGCATACCTGTTTACTGAGTGGATTCACCTTTTTATAGGGGTTGACCTGGCATGGTCACGTGGGATTCCGTGAGGAGGGAATGTTCGTGGAGTTCTTGGGAGTTGCGTGAATCTGCACTGGTTGGTGGGTCCTGTTTCATCGAAAGGAAGAAAGCGGTGGTTGGTGGGCTAAGTCCCATCAGCCAGCGGGACTGTTGGGTAGTTGGATCCAGTCCAATCAGCAGCGTAGCCTATGGGTAGTTGGATCTGGCGTTGTCAGGCGGCGCGGGTCAGAGAGGTAGCGTCCCGAGCTACCAGGGCCGTATTGGGGTAGATTTGGAGGAAGCCGAGAGTCTCGACTCCCTCGGGGGAGCCGAAGCTTATCTGGGTCGGCCAAAGGTGGTCGGGGCCAACCTTGACGACTAGGACGTGCCGGGCGGGGCCGACTCGGCGATCTTGGAGGTGCCGGGGCCGAGAGGGGCCGACCAGGAAGGGTCGGGGCCGACTCGGCGGGCTTGGAGATGCCGGGCCGAGAGGGGCCGACCAGGAAGGGTCGGGGCCGACTCGGTGGGCTTGGAGACGCTGGGCCAAGAGGGGCCAACCAGGAAGGGTCGGGGCTGACTTGGCAGGCTTGGAGACGCCGGGGCCGAGAGGGGCCGACCAGGAAGGGTCGGGGCCGATTCGGCGGGCTTGGAGACGCCGAGGCCGAGAGGGACCGACCAGGAAGGGTCGGGACCGACTCGGCGGGCTTGGAGACGCCGGGGCCGAGAGGGGCCGACCAGGAAGGGTCGAGGCCGACTCGGCGGGCTTGGAGACGCCGGAACCGAGAGGGACCGACCAGGAAGGGTCGGGACCGACTCGGCGGGTTTGGAGGTGCCGGGGCCGAAAGGGGCCGATCAGGAAGGGTTGGGGCCGACTCGGCAAGCTTGAAGGCGCCGGGACGCACCCATACTTTGATTTTACCGAAACTACCCTTGGGACTACATTAGCCATATCAGTTATTCATGTCTCAATTCATGCTACCCATGCACTTGTAAATAATGTCAAGAAATAAATTATGTGCGTAGTTTCATGTAATATCAGCAAATACCTGACTGCGATGGACATTAATTACGGTGTTGATAATACATAATAAAATTTGTGAGTTGCAATGCCTCAACATGCAAACTAGTGCAGATGCTACCAAGGTGAGCTACATTTTTATCCATGCCAACAACCAAATATATGGAGGCTGGTAGATATCTTAGGCTTACCGTCTGGCCAAGAATCAAGCAACGCCGAAGGACTGCCGCCTGCGATTGGGGCACGGGACATCGCCAAACGACGTAAGCCTTACAAACCAATAGTTTTGTTAGGTTTGGAAGTTGGAACCCATCATGAGAGGTGACGTTTGATAGGATGCATAAAAGCTATTGAAGTGACTTTAATCCCCCTCAAGACCGTATCTTTCGCCCCATCTCAAGGGCGTCGAAGATAACTCCTTTTGACTTGTAAATTCGATCCTCTGGCGTGCCATGATCAACGATAGCCATTTATCTTTAACATCAGCCTGTAAAAAATGAAGGCTATTAAACTTATCAAGTGAACACTGCTATTTTGCCTCTCATTCATTTGAAAATTTCTTTTGAATCAATTATACACCATGAGCCAACCACTGTGACCACATAGTCCGAAGGAAGAACGATGCTGAGGAGTTTCATGCTATACTTCCGATGGCCGCATGCATGAAGTTGGCTAACGGAGGAGATCTGGAAATTAAACTCTGCATTCAATTAATTCAGTGACGGCAGACTTGTTTAGTGGACTGAATGTACGGAGAACCTATAAAACTATATTGCCTGTAAGCCTGTTAACTTTCAACGAGTCTGACGTTTAACTATCACCACATATTATATATCAAATCGGATGAGGCAATATTCTACCAGCCTACTTCTAGCTCGTCCAACGTGGCTTCAAGAACCCACCAGACAATCAAAATAAATAAATAATAAAAATAATTAATAACTTTTTCGTCAGAAATGTAATAAACCTAAAGAATTAACTTTAGACGCTACTCAAATGGTCCATGGCTGGTTAGAAACTGGAGAACAATTTTGTGTTAATTGTTCGCTGGTTTAGCATTGCTCCTATCAGAAACTGACACACAAGCTTTGATGCAATCTATTTGCGGACATGAAATAATTGAAATGTACGTGATTGATAAGAATACAACAAACTTATTAATACACCTATTATGATAAGATACGTATGTAGGTACGTATGTATGTATAAAACTGAGCTGCTTAATCATTGGGATGGTCTTGTGGTAATCATTGATCTTTGGTTCTCTCTCCATTAAGATGAGGGTTGATTAATTAAAAATGGTCAGTTACAACTGAAATATTTTTCCAAGCTGAGGCTCATTGATCGTTTCAGTACTGGCGTGGCTTAACTAGTTTCATGCCGTTTGTATTGCATCGATCAGTCCACCACGTGGTGGGGTTGTAGTGCTCCTCAAAATCTTGCTGGCTATATTCATGAAGTCTTTGAGAGCCGTGCACAGAATTAACATGCAGCCCTGGGGTGCAGGTTGTTTGTTGTTCACAAATGTTTTACGATTCGTGGATGAACTCCAAGCATATATGCCTTCCGTTCATGGATCCGCCCATAAGAAGCTGTCATGGCATTAGGACAGGAGGGCCTTGTAGGTCTGCCATTTAATGTCCCCATTTAAATCAGATTAACGTTTCTGGTGCCTGGTACCATCCCACCAGCTCATAGGATGGCTATTTTCTTTTGCCCATCTATGCCGTCAAGCCCAAGTTGTATTAAATTGAAAGGCTTTGGGTGAAATTGTGTGTGTTTAAAATCAAATTAACCTCAAGATTGCTAGCCAAACAGTAAAACAAAAATTAGATTATATGGCAACATATGCAAGGGGATTATTTTTCCTTGCGTGTTCTATGGTTGTTGATGCCGGATCAAAGCGACAGTGTAGAAACTTCTATTTGAACTTTGGGATGAAAGTATTTTGTCATGATGCCATCCTCATTTGTTTGATCATCCGTTTGCATGAAGTGCATGCATGCGTTGCAGTCCGGCAGTGACACAGAGCCTTTTCAAGGTTCGTCTGGTCTATAGCTTCCCGACAAGCTGTGTCAGTGGGCATGATGAAACTCGAGGCCTAGGTCCATCCATGGCACATCAAGATGTACAATGTCATCCAAGGTGAACAACAGAGGTCGAGAGCTTCCTTTGTCACTGCAACGGCAGTGCAAGCTTAAAACTTTGAGCTTATGGAACGCCTGCAATCTTTGAAGCAAATATCAAATCAGTGAAATGAAACCCAGTATCTTTAATTAGCTGAGAGAAGTACGATTCGTGCTCCGGCTAGGTTCCTTCTTGATCTCCGGCGATCTTCGCCGCCTGGGTGTCTGCTTCTCGGAAGACCTTCGTTCTTCTATCCTCTGGTTTTCCATGGCGTCCGATGAGGCTGCAGGTGGCCGAGCTCCTACGAGTAGGGTAGCAGAGCAGGGTTTAAGTGGATTTCATCATCTCCTTCGCCGGCGGAGGTGGCGAGGTTGGAAGTCTGATTTCTGGACGTCGTCCGGGTCCCGAAGGCATTGTTGGTTGAGGAGATGTCGGGGTGGCATCAGAGGTCCGTTCTTGCCCGTACCTTCCTTAGATGGGTGCCGGCTGAAGCATTTATCAGGGAGTTTAGAAGAGCAGGGATCTTCAGCGCCATTGTCCCAATCAATCTTGCCTATCGATGCCATATCTTCCGCTTCGAAGATGCGGCGGCTTATGATCTGATTCTCAACCGCCCATGGGTGGTTAACGGCCAAATTGTTGGTACAGAAGCTTGGAAACCAGAGTTCTTCCCGGCTGAGGACTCTGTCTCCTCGGCGCTGCTTTGGGTGAGATTGCCCAATCTCCCAATGGAATTCTGGAAGGAGGGCATCCTTAGAGTGATCATGGAACCAGCGGGTAGCTTCTTTGGTGCGGATAATGCCACTCAGTCGAAGAATAGAGGAGGTTTCGCGCGGGTGGCTGTCCGCGTAGACCTCCGTCTTCCTCTTCGGCCAGGGACACGGGTACAGGGACTTCAGGGGCCGTTTTGGCAGCAATTTACCTTCGAATCTATGGAGGGAATCTGCCCGAAGTATGGATCCTTGCATTTGGTTCATCCATGCTCGCTGTCGGCCATGTCTGTGGAGGAGATAGCTGCCAACGGCCCTGTCTTCGGGCCGTGGATGGCCGCTGTCCGTCAGTGGAGGACCGTTGCAACCTCTAAATTGAAGACTCCTACGGCTGTCTCCTCTCCGTCTTCAGCTTCTCAATTGGCATCTGGGGATCAGAGTCTGGCTGAAGGGTGGAAGCTCCCAATGAAGGTGGCTCGCAGGTCCCTCCCTATGCCTTCGATTGAAGCCCCGGTCAGTTCGAAGCAGAGAGGCTTGGTCAGTCCAAAGTTGGGAGGGAAGTTGAATGTTGCTGAATTAGTGATCGTGCCGGTTCTTATGAAGCGTGCCGATTTTAGAAATTCAGCCAGAGAGAGCTGAAGCAGGATCATGTTGGGGCCTCTGATCTAATTGTGACCCAATCCTTTGTGACTAATAACCCATTTGCCTCTCTGGGATTAGTTTCTAATGAAGGGGGCCAGCTAGAGAGTAGGGATGCATTTCCGGGGCCCCTCAAACGGGCCAGACCGGTTGATAGCTTGGCTCCTAGGACTGTCTCCAAACTGGAGAAGAAAAAGGGAAAAGGCAAGGGTTCAATTTCCAAATGCAGAGGGGATCTAATTCCTCCTCCAGGTAAAGTGATCGAGCCCTCCAGATGCCAGGCCAATGGTCAGGAGGTGGTTTTAGCCGACCCGAACAGGGGTGCTGATATGGCTAGTGAGGCATCATCGGGAACTCTCATGGGTCAGGGATTAGCTCTCTTGTCCTCGGCTTTTTCCCTTAGGTCTGCTGATGTTGAAGGCGACCCAGATGCTCTGCAGGCCTATCCTTCACAGAATTCTGAGGATGGCACCCGGTTTGTAGGGTGCCTTTCTGATAGCATTATGGCTGAGGACTAGGGGGGCCCCATCTACCTCCAGCTAGTTTATGAAGATATTACTTTGGAATGTCCGAGGTGCTAGTAAGCCCTCATTTCGTTCTCTTTTGATAGATTTTTACAATTATATAATTTTGATATATGTGTCCTATTAGAAACCAGGCTGTCGGGGGACAGTTTGGTGCGGTTCCGAAGATAGATTGCCCGATCTTGGCTCTCTTATGCGGTGGAGGCTGAGGGGATGTCTGGGGGTATTTTGGCCATTTGGCGCGATTCTGCTGTTACGATTGATGCTTTCCATCAGAGTAACCAGCAGGTTGGTCTTATTGTCACTGAAGCGACTTCTGATCCTTGGCTCCTATCGGCAGTTTATGCCAGTATGGATTGCCGGGAGAGACGGGTCCTTTGGTCTGAGCTGCTCTCCCTCCTTGATCAAGGGCTTCCCTCTATCGTTGCTGGGGATTTTAACTGTATCACTGAGGCTAGTGAAAAGCGAGGGGGCAGAAGAGTCACTGGCTCAATGGATATTATTGAATTTAGGACTTTTATCGAGTCATCAGGGCTGATGGATCTGGGGTACTCGGGGCCCCAATTCACTTGGTGTAATAACCGGCAGGGGTCTGCTCGTGTTTGGGAGAGATTGGACAGAGCTCTTGCCACGGCTCAGATGCTTCAAAAGTATCCGGCTGTTACTGTTACTCACCTCCCCAGGATTTCTTCTGATCACTGCCCCATTTTGATTGCTACAGGCTGACTAGCATCAGAGGAAGCAGTTTAGATTGAGTGGTTCTGGACATTCCATTCGGCTGCTCGGACCATCATTTCTTAGATTTGGCATCTTCCTATTAGGGGTAATGTTGTTTATAGGTTATCTCATCGTCTATTGCTGGCCAGGCGCAGACTTTCCAGATGGAACAGACTGGAGGTTGGGAATCTAGTTAGGCAAGTGGAGATGGTTGAAGCCGACATAAGTGCCCTTCAGGTGAAGGAGGACTAGGATGGATTTCTTACGGATGACGATCTCTCTTTGCTGCGCGAGAATCTTGCTCTTCACCACTCCCTTCTTCGACAGCAGGAGCTGTATTGGAGGCAGAGGTCCAGGGTTCAGTGGATTCGTGAAGGGGACCGTAACACCAGATTCTTCCATCAGGCTACTTTGAGGCGTCGGGCTGCTAAAAGATTTGGAGGATAGTTGATGATGAGGGACATCCCCTGGAGGATATCCAGTCTATCCGGACTCAGCTTCTCCATTTCTTTCAGTCTAGATGGTCTGAGTCTACTGGTGATGGTGCTCCGGTCTTTCAGGTATCTGATTACAGGAAGGTTTCCTCTTCGGATAATGCTATGTTTATCAGGGCGATCACTGTGGAGGAGATTCGTCTGGCCCTCTGGGACCTTGGTCCGGACAAGGCCCCGGGGCCTGATGGGTTTCCACCTTTCTTTTTCATCACTATTGGGATATTGTTGGGCAGGAAGTGGTTCAGGCTATTCAGATAGTTTTTCCAATCGAAACACATTCCTTTGGATTGGAATCGGACTCTTATCATTCTTGTACCCAAGCGCTCTGATGCTTCTCCCCTCAACATTTCAGGCCTATCAGCTTGTGCACTACTTTGTACAAGGTATGTGCCCGCCTATTAGCTAGTCGCCTTCGCGCGGTGATTCCCCGCCTTATTTCAGTTGAACAGGGGGCTTTCACTAGAGGGCGTTCCATCTCGGACAATGTCCTCATTACTCAGGAGTTTATGCATGATCTCCAGAGAGCTCCAGCCAGACAGTGTCTTATGGCAATTAAGCTCGATATGGAGAGAGCTTATGATAGATTAAGTTGGGCCTTCTTGCACCGCTCTCTTCAGGAGTTCGGATTTGACGAGCTATTTATTGAGTGGGTTATGGCATGCATTCAGGGCCTTCCTTCTCTCTGATCATCAATGGGAATCCAACTGAGTTTTTCCATTCTTCTGTGGGGTTACATCAGGGGTGTCCCTTATCCCCCCTATTGTTTATTTTGGCTGCGGATGATCTTTCTCGAGCTTTCTATCAGGCTCAGCAAGAACGACGATCGTCCCTTTTATGACTGGGGTTGGGGGTCCTTCTGTCTCTCATCTTCTGTTTGCTGACGACTGTATTCTTATGGGACATGCTTCTATTGATAATGCGGCTTCATTTGATTCTATTCTCCAGTGCTATTGTCAGGCGTCGGGACAGAAGGTCAATCTTCTTAAGTCTTCTATTTGCTTTAGCCCGAAGACTCCCAGATCTACCAGAGAAGCCATTATTAATTTGTTGGGTATCTCTACTCAGACTGATAGATTTATGTATTTGGGGATCCCCATGACTGGTAGACGACCCCGTTGTTCTGACTATGTGGATCTGGATAGGCGGGTTCGCCAGTGCATTGAGGGTTGGCAGGTCATCGGCTTATCTATGATGGCAAGGGTTACCATTATTCGGTCGGTTCTCTCCTCCCTTCCTCTTTATCTGCTTTCGAATGCAGCCATCCCTATTACTTGTCTTAAGAGGATTGAGAGATGTTTTAGAGATTTTCTTTGGGCCTCCATGCAAGATGGGCACGACATTCACCTCTTATCTTGGGACATGATTTGCATGCCAACTCAAGAAGGTGGTCTCGGGATCCAGTCTCTGCTGGTTAGGCGACAAGCTCTTTTAGCCAGGCATGCTTCACGTTTCCTCCTGGAGCCGCATTGTCTTTGGAGNTTTCCGACGACTGTATTCTTATGGGACATGCTTCTACTGATAATGCGGCTTCATTTGATTCTATTCTTCAGCGCTATTGTCAGGCGTCGGAACAAAAGGTCAATTTTCTTAAGTCTTCTATTTACTTTAGCCCGAAGACTACCATATCTACCAGAGAAGCCATTATTAATTTGTTGGGTATCTCTACTCAGACTGATAGGTTTATGTATTTAGGGATCCCCATGACTGGTAGACGACCCCGTTGTTCTGACTATGTGGATCTGGAGAGGCGGGTTCGCCAACGCATTGAGGGTTGGCAGGTCATCGGCTTATCTATGATGGCAAGGGTTACCATTATTCGGTCGATTCTCTCCTCCCTTCCTCTTTATCTGCTTTCGAATGCAGCCATCCCTATTACTTGTCTTAGGAGGATTGAGAGATGTTTTAGAGATTTTCTTTGGGCCTCCATGCAAGATGGGCACGGCATTCACCTCTTATCTTGGGACATGATTTGTATGCCAACACAAGAAGGTGGTCTCGGAATCCAATCTCTGCTGGTTAGGCGACAAGCTCTTTTGGCCAGGCATGCATCGCGATTCCTCATGGAGCCACATTGTCTTTGGAGCTCTGTGATGCGTACGAGGTATGGTGAGTGGATGTCAGGGGTGCATATAGTGCCGCCTAGGGGGTGTTCCTTCTTCTGGAAGGAGGTGTGTCAGTATGGTGAGTCTATCCGGAAGAATATCTCATGGATGATTGGAGATGGTCATTCCATTGATGTTATTCAGGATTCTTAGATTTCTGAGCTCCCTCTATCTCGGTGGCCTTCCTTTATTAGTATTGATGTCCCCACTGATTTGAGAGTCAAGGATTTGATTTCATTAGATCCCTCCTCCTGGAATATCCCCATGGTGATCAGTTTCTTTGGTGAGATGCCCTTTCGGCGGATTCTCTCGATTCCTCTTACCTCTGCCCCCTCGGCTGATGTTAGGTTATGACATAGATCTTGTCTTTCTAGGGCCCCTTCTAGGGACCTTATGAAGGTTTTTAGGCCCCTATCTTAGTGCACCAAGGATGCTGCTTGGATTTGGTTGCTTCCCACTCTTCCCCGGGTTCAGTTATTTATTTGGAAGCTTCTATGGGACTGTCTTCCGACTTGTGCCCTGCTTTATCGTAGGGGTCTGCCAATTCAGCCGATTTGCCCTCTATGTGGTTTGGAGGATGAGTCTACGGATCATGCTATCTTTATATGCCCTAGAGCCAGGCGGATTTGGCACTTGATGGGTTATTTTGCAAAGTGGATGCTTCTGGTTCCCCACGTTCCCTTTTCCTTCATGATCTTCGGAGGGCCTCTCAGCATAAGAGTGTCTTTGGGCGGTCACGGCTTATCAGATTTGGATGTCGAGGAACCAGCTCATCTTCTCGGAGGACTTTATTTCTTATCATCGGCTTGTGGAAGATTAGATCTTTGACTGCGGATTGCGCCCATGCTTCTCAAGCGGTTGGTTTTGACTCCTCTGGCCTCTGGGATCCCCTATTGCTTCGGCAGCGAACCGACATACGGTTTTCATTTCCTGGGAGCCCCCTCCAGGGTTTGTCAAAATCAACTTTGATGGAAGTGTCCGTGGAAGATATGTTGGCTCTGCTTTCATCATCCGAGGGCCTCAGGGTGATATGTTGGCAGCGGGTGGCTTTGGCACCCTTGATTCCTCCGTTCCTATGACAGACTCTTATGCCTTTCAGATTCTTCAAGCTCATAGGGTTGTTATTGAGGGTGATTCGATGACGGTCATTCGGTGGCTGCGTAAGGAGTATTTTTTCGAAGCCCCCTCTAACCCTATTCTCAGGGACATTTGGTCTATCCTGCAGAATGTTGATATAGTCAAGATACGTCACATTTACTATGAAGCCAATTCGGCAGCGGACTGGGCGGCGGCTTCCGTGGCTCAACATGCAGGTTATTAGATATGGAGGCTGGGGATCCCTGCCCTACTGTTTTGCAGCAAATTTATATTCCGATCTATCTAGATTAATTCGTACTAGACTAGTATGATCGCTCGCTTGTACAAAAAAAAAAAAAAAAAAAAAAACACCATATGAAGGCACATATGAAATACATCATAATTCAATAAATTATGACACATGCATTCATACAAATACTATACTATAATTAATATGTCGATGCACATTTTTGTGCACAAAAAGGCAATGCAGAGAGACATTTCCTTCTAAAGTTGTTCATTAGTGTCGACCCATCCCGCCGCCATTGCCAGCACACGAGAGCTTGAGTTTGTTTCTTTCTTTGTTTTTTTTTTTTTTTTTTTTGGCGCGATGAGAGCGAGTCTTTTGCGCTGGTTCACGCCTTGGCTATCTCGCGTCGTTGGCTCTAGTTTGGAAAGGTAAAATCGCGTCATTCATCGATTGGGATGGGCTGGCGTTTGAAATCTAAATTAGCATGCCAATCAAAATAAAATAAAATAAAAAAGATAATAATGGTTCAACCGACGAAGCACCTCTCGAGTTGATGCATGCACGCACCTGCAGGTGCGAAAATGGTGCTCTAACGCAGCCAGCCTAAGCAAGTTCGAGAGCTCTAAAATTTTTTTAGTTGACATTCTAAGCTTTTTGTCAGGACTTGATGTAGGATTTGTTGATGCCAAGTCATCTTCCTTCGATGCCAAAAAAACAAAGGACAATCTCTCTGATCGGTTACATCGATGGAGACCCTTCGATACTCAAGTAAGCGATTTGGAAACAACAAGAGTAAACTAGCAGAAAGAGCTAGAGAACTTGAGTTCAGGATCCCTTCCTCATTGTGAGTATGGGCATTATACCTGTTCGAAGGTCCCTTTTTTTCCATTTCTAGAAGATTGTTGATTTCGAAGTGCCGTTGTTCGGTAGCGGACGGAAGCAAGGCTGACAGTGACAGATCATAACCGATACTGCACATATCAGAGGTGTCTTGCCCCCCGGCCACCTGCCAAGCACGGCGCTATAGGTGATTGGTGGGCCCAGTCGTGTCAGGCATGCACCGTTACAGGGTGTGTCCATGCGCGGCTGTAGTCGAGTGGTGAACCACATGACCGCTGTAGGCGGTTGATGGGCCACGTGGGTGTCAGGCGACTCGAGATAGCAGGACATGAGGTCCGAGGTCGAGAGGACGTCAGGTCCGAGACCAAAGCCAAGGGGATGCCGGGTCCGAGGCCGAGGGGACGTCGGGTCCGAGACCGAAGGGATGCTGGGTTCGAGGCCGAGACCAAGAGGACCTCGAAGGCCGAAGGGACCTCGGAGGTCGAAGTCACCCCGCGGGGCTGAGGCGGCGTTCCATCTGTTTCCTTCATGGTTAACTCTAACGACGCTGGATCAGCCACATCAGGTCTTATTTATATGACAAATTTAGAGTCATTTTTACCCGCATTTGAAAGAGTTTCCTTCAAATTAGGCCACTTAATAATGAACAATTTTAATAAGCTTAAATTCCTAAGTAGAGTGATTTTTTTGGTGAAATATGTTTGGAATAGGATTTAAGAATTTTTTCTACATTAGTTAGTAGACTCCTACTCAAAGTGATTAGCACCTTAGACAGAAGGTTCTCTTATAATTGATCAGTGGCTTTAATGAAAGTATGTTCTAATTGAGACTTTTTTCTAAAAGAAAATATATATGGTGATCAGGTTAACCATAGTGTGTCACTTTCTAGTTGTCCTCCATATGCCACTAGGGATTGGCCTATAAGGTTAACTCATGCCACATCATTTATTCCTCACTTTGTAGGTTGAGCTTAAATCCATGCTTAAGTCATGAAAAGTGCTCGATTAGACTATAATTGATCAATTTTTGGCTTCTTTTGCTCAACTATGGTGATTTATCTGCATTAGATGCAAGTTATCCTGGACCGAGTTCAACAACTCATGAATGTTGGTTAATTATGGAGTTAAGCTAATCTCAAACTGTTGGTGTAGTGGGCTTCGATACCCTATATTTCCTCTTAAGGTTTTTAGGCTCGGGTTTGGAAGTCAAGAAACTCGATTTGTTGGTTAAGTTGGCCTTCGAAAAAATTGAAGAGCATCTTTGGAAGCAAGTCTTTCAGATCAAAGCCTAAGACTGAAAGTTTTTGTCAATCTAAGTTGACCTAGGGAGCGGCTGAAGAACGCTCAAATCTTTTAAGTCTAGTTTATAATCAATTGACTGATCTACTAAGGTTGGCATTTGAGACTTGAATAAATCTTTCATTAATTTTGAGCAAGCTTAGAGAGGCTGAGGATGATTCTTGAGGTCAAGTTTCTCTGGTTGGTACTAAGGACTTGATGTTTCATTGATTAAGGTCGCCCTAGAAGGGATTAGTCACTCCTGAAAGTAAGTCTTTTAGGTTGAAGCCCAGGACTGGTATGATTTATGAATCACCTCTTAATTGAGCTCTAATTAATTTTTGATTAATCCATTTTCTGAATTGCTTGAGCTCTTCAAGTCAATCGATTTAGATCATCAGTTTTTTCTCTTCAGTTCTAACGATTTAGATTATTAGCCATATCTCTTAACGCCCGTATATTTAAATCATTAGTCAATGCTTCAAATCAGTTGATGATATGAATCATTAGCCTGAACTCTTGAAGTTGGTCGAATTTGTTCATTAGTTGTAACTTCTTAGGTCAATCAATTTATATCATTAACTAACTCTTTAGATCGTGCACCTTGCTCTCTGGTTCTGTTTCAGAGCCGTGCTTTAAGATTAGTGTTCGGAGGTCATCTTCTTTGATTCTTCGGTGATCTCTGTTGCCTTCTCTTCGTTTCAGCTCAGATTGTTCTTTCCGCTGCCCCCTCTGTTCTCATGTCATCGGATGCAGCTCCTGATGGCCGAGATTCCGGGCGGAGGGTTGCGGATGCAGGTTTTTTGTGGTGGCTTCATCTCCCTCACCGGCTGAGGTGGCGAGGCTGGAGTCTTCGTTCCCAGATGTGGTGACCCTTCCGGTGGAGGAGCTTAAAGCAGAGGTCATTGGTTGGCAGCAGACAGCCATCTTGGCTCGTTCTTACCAGAAATGGGTTCCGTTGAAGCGTTTATCAGAGAATTCCAGCGCGCTGGAGTTCCTGGTAACATTGCCCCTACCAGCATGGCATTTCGATGCCATGTTTTTGTTTCAAACTAGAAGCCCGAAATCTGGTGATGCAGACCGTGGGTGATAAACGGTCAGGTGATTGGGGTTGAGGCTTGGCGGCCGGAGTTCACTCCGGCTGAGGATTCAATCCCATCGGCTTTGATTTGGGTGAGACTGGCGAACCTTCCCCTTGAGTTCTGGAAGGAGGACTTCCTCAAGTTAATCCTGACATCGGCGGGTGATTTCTGGTGTGTCGATGCTGCAACCTTGGCGAAGAACAGGGGAGCCTTCGCAAGGGTTTGCATCCGGGTTGATCTCCGTCGACCCTTCGGCCTGGTGCTCGAGTTCAAGGAACCCATCAGAGGTTCTGGCAGCATTTTGCATATGAGAACATACAGGGGATCTGTATGGATTGTGGATCGATGCACCTAGGTGGTCCGTGCTCCATTTCGGCACAGTCTAGCGAGGATGGCTCTGTTCCTGCCCCTGTATTTGGGTCGTGGTTAACTGCAGTCAGACAGAGGAGGGTCGTTTCTGATCCTCAGGCTGCTGGGAAGGGGAAGCCTCAGATGAAGGTTTCATCGTCTGTAGCAGTCAATGTTTCTGATCCCCCTAATGTTAAGGGTGGGCTTAGTTTGAGGTCTGAGGGATCAAATGCTGGATGGGTGTTTCCGGCAAAGGTGGCTCGTCGGAGGTCCTCATCATCTAAGAAGGAGGTGCCTGACCTGGGAGCTGTGCTGAACCACTCTGGGAAGAATTTGGAGGCGTTGTCTTCTAATTCGAAGGGTGTGCCGGTTAAGTGTGGTCGTGCCGGTTTTAAGGTTGTTGATATGGAGCAGTTGGCAGCCGATAAGGATGGCTCCTGGGACTTGAGTCTGAATAATTCAATGGAGACTTATAATCCTTTCTCCTCACTTGGTTTGGATCTGGGGGTACATGGCCAATTGGGCTATATGGATGGTAGTCCGGGTCCCTTGAAATGGGCTAGACCGGAGGATTCTATGTCTCCTAGGTCTTTTCCCAAATCGGTGAATCGGAAGGAGAAAGGCAAAGCTCCTTTGTTGAATAAAGGAGGGATCAAATTATTATCGTCTGTCAGGCCTGATCTATCTCCTTGTCGCCAGGAAGGTGGCCAGGTGTTAATAAGGTCATACCTTGATCAGGGTGGTGGGTCTTCCTTCGAGACTATACCTGGAGATACTGTTGGCCTGGGTTCAGGAGTTTTGACCCCGGTACAGTCCTCCCAGGTGGAAGCGTCTGCTATTGAATCAGGAGGACTGCAGGCCTGTTCAGTAGAGATGGCTATTGAAGGCTCCCAGATAAAAGGATGTATTGCTGATAGTATCATGTTAGAGGACCAGGTAGGGGTCCCAGTTTCCCCCAGCTTGTAAAATGAAGTTATTAGTTTGGAATGTGAGAGGAGATCTAAAGCCATCCTTTCGATCCTCCTTTGGTAGGTTGTTACAGTTATATAAGTTTGATATATGTATCCTTTTGGAAACCAGATTGGCGGGTGATAGTCTGGTTCGGTTTCGTAGACAGATTACCGACACTTGGGCCTCTTATGCAGTGGAAGCTGATGGTTTGTCTGGAGGTATTATGGCTATTTGGTGTACCTCTGCTGTTATGATTGATGATTTTCATTAGTGCAGTCAGCAGATTACCCTGGTCGTCTCTGAGGGATCTTTTGACCCCTGGCTCCTATCGGCGGTTTATGCTAGCACGGACTATAGGGAGAGATGGGTTCTTTGGTCTGAACTAAGTTCCCTTCTAGCTTAAGGTCTTCCTTCTATCATTGCTGGGGATTTCTACTACATTACTGAGGCTAGTGAAAAATGAGGGGCAGACGTGTAACTGGCTCAGCTGATATCAGCAAATTTAGATCTTTCATTTCTACTACCGGATTGCTGGATTTGGGGTACTCGGGACCCCAATTTACCTGGTGCAATAACCGTTAGGGGTCGGCTTGTGTTTGGGAGAGGCTTGGCAGAGCTATGGCAACGGCTCAGTGGCTTCACTTATTCCCGGCGGTTACTGTATCCCATCTTTCCAGGATCACTTCTGATCATTGCCCTATTCTCATATCCACGGAGGTTGATCAGTACCAGCGTAAGCAGTTTAGATTTAAGCAGTTTTGGACTGCCCACTCTGCTGCTTGTACTATCATTTCGCAGATCTGACACCTTCCTGTCATGGGCAATGTTGTTTATCGTTTATCTCGCCGTCTTAAGATGGCCAGGCACAGATTATTCATATGGAATAGATTGGAGCTGGGAGATTTGGTTAGACAAATTGAACAGGTTGAAAACGATATTTGTGCCATTCAGGTTCCAGTTTATGGGAAGGTCTCTTCCCTGGATAACATCATGCTTGCCAGATCTATTTCAGCGGAAGAGATTAGGGTGGCCCTTTGGGAGCTTGGACCGGATAAGGACCCTTGGCCTGACGGCTTTTCGCCTTTCTTTTACCGTTATTATTGGGACATTGTTGGGCAGGAGGTGATTTAGGCAATTCAGACAGTGTTCCAATCTAAACACATTCCTGCCGATGGAATCAGACCTTATTGCTTTGGTGCCCAAGCGCACTGATGCCTCCCTTCCGCGGCACTTTCGACCTATTAGTCTTTGCACTACTCTATATAAGGTCTGTGCTTGGATTCTTGCTCGCCGCCTTAGTTTGGTGATTCCTCGTCTCTCGGCTGAACAGGGGGCATTTATTAGAGGGCGTTCCATTTTTGATAATGTCCTCATCGCCCAGGAGTTTATGCATGATCTTAGAGAGCTCCGGCCATCCGATGTCTTATGGCTGTTAAGCTTGATATGGAGAGAGCCTACGATAGACTGAGCTGGGCTTTCTTGCACCGCTCTCTTCAGGAGTTTGGGTTTGACGACCTGTTTATTGAGTGGATTATGGCTTGCATTTAGAGGTCGTCCTTTGCTCTGATCATCAATGGGAGTCTGACTGAGTATTTTCACTCTTTTGTGGGGATTCAGCAGGGATGTCCTCTATCCCTTTGCTGTTTATTCTGGCTGTGGATGATCTTTACGTGCTTTCTATCAGGCTCAGTTAGATCGGTGGATTGCCCCATTTATGGCTGGTACTGACGGCCCCTGGTCTCTCACCTCCTATTCACGGATGATTGCATCCTCCTGGCCAGGCTTCTAGTGATAATGAGGCTTCTTTCTACTCCATCATTCAGCGGTATTGTCAGGCCTTAGGACAGAATGTTAACTTTCTTAAGTCTTCTATATGCTTCAGCCCGAAGACTTCTAGGACTACCAAGGAAGCCATTATTAATTTGTCGGGTATCTCTACTCAGACTAATAGGTTGATGTATTTGGGGATCCTATCACGGGGTGACGTCCCCGTTGTTCTGACTATGATGAGCTTGAGAGGAGGGTTCGTCAGCGTATGGAGGGGTGGCAAGTCACTGGCCTTTCGATAATGGCTAGGGTCATCATTATTCGTTCGGTTCTTTCCTCTCTTCCCCTGTACCTTCTGTCGAACACTGTCATTCCGATCACTTGCCTTAAGAGGATTGAGAGATGTTTCCGAGATCTTCTTTGGGCTTCCTCGCAGGAAGGACATGGTACTCACCTGCTATCCTGGGATTCGGTCTGTATGCCCATCCAAGATGGCGGTCTCAGAATCCAGCCTCTGATTGTTAGAAGGGATGCCTTTCTTGCTAGACATGCATCTAGATTCCTCTTGAAGCCACATTGTCTATGGAGGACCCTGATGCGAGCAAGGTATGGTGCCTGGACGTCGGATTTACATATCAGGCCGTCTCGGGGAGGCTCCTCTTTTTGGAGGGAGGTATGTCGGTTTGGTCAGGCTATCCTGGAAAATATATCTTGGATGATTGGAGATGGATCATCGATTGATGTTATCCATGATACCTGGATTTCTAAGCTTCCTCTCTCCCGATGACCCTCATTTATTAGTATTGATATCCCTTCCAGTTTAAGGGTTAAGGATTTGATTTCCTTCGATCCCCCTGCCTGACATATCCCTTCGGTGACCCAATTCTTCGGGCTAGAGCTTTCTAGGCGTATTTTTTTGATGCCTCTTATTCCTGGCCATTTATTTGACACCAGACTCTGGTAGAGATCTTGTCTTTCTAGGGCTCCTACCAGAGATTTAATGAAGATGTTCAGGTCGGTGTCGCAGCGCTCGGTGGATGCTGCATGGATTTGAAAGCTTCCCATCCTTCCCAGGGTGCAGCTTTTCATTTGGAAGGTTCTATGGGATTGTCTTCCAACCTGTGCCCTTCGCTCTCGAAGGGGTCTGTCGATCCAGTCGTTATATCCATTTGCAGGTTGGAGGAGTCTCTTGAGCATGCTATATTCATCTGCCCCAAAGCTAGACTGATATGGCACATGGTGGGCTATCCTGTCAGGGTGGACGATTTGGGCTTCCCTCGCTCTACTTTCCTTCTTGAGCTTCGTAGAGGATCTCTGCAGCAAAGTGGTCTTTGGGCCGTCACGGCTTATCAGATTTGGCTCTCGAGGAACCAATTTCTTTTCACGGATGATTCTATTTCTTCCTCAGGATTGTTAGGAAGATTCGATCATTGGTCGCGGACTGTTCTCGTGTTGGTCCTGACATCTCTGGCCTCTGGGGATCCCCTACTGCCTCGGCAGCGAACCGGCATACGGTTTTCATCTTCTGAGAGCCCCCCCTCCAGGGTTCGTCAAAATCAACTTTGACGAGAGTGTTCGTGCTTGAGCTGCTGGGTCTGCTTTCATCATCCGGTCCTCATGGTGAATTGCTGGGAGCTTGAGGCTTTGGTTCTCTGACTCCTCTGTCCCTATCTCCGAGCTTCATGCGGCCTGGGCGGGCATTTCTTATGCTGTTTGGACTCTTCATGCCCAGAGGATTTTGATTGATGGAGATTCCATGACAGTCATCTCTTGGCTGCAGAAGGAGAGAGGCCATTCTGACCCTGCTAATCCGATTCTTTCAGATATTTGGTCTTTCCTGTGGAAGGTTGACTGCGCCCAGATCCGTCATATTTTTCATGAAGCCAATTCGGCAGCGCACTGGGTGGCTTTTTTCTATGGCCCAGCATGCTGGTTCGTGGATCTGGAGGCCGAGCGACCACTGTCCTTCTCTATTAGCAAATTATGCATTCGGATCTTTTTGGGCTAACTTATACTAGACTTGTGTTATCGTCCGCCTGTACCCAAAAAAAAAAAATTTAGGACTTCCCTTTTGAGAGCATATAGTGACCTAGTTGACCATAGTACATCATCTTTTGATCGTTTGCCACATATCACCATGGATCAACCTACCAGATTAATCATACCACATTAGAATGCATGCTACAATTTTCAAAAAGTACGTTGGTTGTCTAATTTATCTTACGATTCTGATGTCCTAGTCTAGGCCTCATGAGCTGACTTTAGTTTATCTAGACTAGAATTAATTAGCTCAAGGTAGGCAATTGCTCGTGCTAGGATAGGTCATGCGACTTGCTACAACCTAAAAGAGCTTCACATAAAGTTGGAATAGGATTTCCATATCTAATATCACACTTTCATTTTTGGTGGACTTATCTCTAAAGAAGTTCCATTACTCTATGTTATTTCGTTTCTTCCGATGAAAGAGTGAAGAGGGTGATCCAAGACTTTAATCTCAAAGCCCAAGCCTAGCATGAGTTTGGTGTTACAAAGAAGGAAAAATCTTTGTACACTGCCCTCGGTGCAGCAAGGCCTACGTGGGCTGCACCGCCTTTTCTGATTGATCTACATGGAGCCTACATGGATAACGGTGCCGGGTGGTATGGCTCTGCTACGATGTAACGTTCTGAACGTGATGGCATTTAAAGCAGTTTGCCTTTTTTTTAAATTAGCATGCGGACGAAAATGCCCTTTCCTCCATCCTAGTGCCATTTTACGTTGGATTTCATTTGTGCAAGAAGAACTCTTTCTTCCACCTCGCTCTGGATTTCGGAAGCATCACCAGAATCAGTTGAGCACGAACCATCGCCCTCGCTCTGAGACTCCGGTCGAAAGAAAAAATTTCAGCTTCGAGGCTGGAATACCTGGCTACTAGAGTCTTTGTACAAAAACTTCTGGAGGAAATGTCGTCTACAGCACAAAGTAAAAAGTCTTTCTTCCCACTTCTTTGTAAAGCTCCTTTATTACACCAACTATTTTTTCTGGTTAGACTTAGTTAATGCGTCACCAAACCATTTAATGCGCAGGTAACTTCCTTAGAACAAAACAGTTGACATTCTCGGAGTCATAACTGTTTAGAGTTTACTATTTTGTAAGCACGAATGTCATAACTGTTTTAACTAGGATGTTATACCTCATGAACTGGGGTGTCGTCAGAGTGGTTCAGCCTATATTCCCCATTAAAGCTACGATACCCCTGATGTGTCGTTAATAGCCTGAGTCGGTGCTGTCATCGTTCGCGACACCCCAGTTGAAACTTCATGACACCCTAGCTCTCATCTAACGACACCCATGGTTATAACTGACCACGGCGAGAAGGCCCGCGATGCCCCGTATGGAGAACAATCCCCACGACACCCCACTTTAACAGTCACATCATCGGTGTCGTCGCCTTAAAGCTAGGGTGTCGTCAGATGAGAACTGGGGTGTCGGTAATAGCCTGAGTCGGTGCTGTCGTCGTTCGCGACACCCCAGTTGAAACTTCACGACACCCTAGCTCTTATCTGACGAAACCCATGGTTATAACTGGCGAGAAGGCCTGCGACACCCAAGTTACGGAAATTTATTTTTATTCATCACAAAATAAGAGAAGACGGAAAGAAAACAAAAAAGTACATGAGCCCTCACTGGGGCTTGTCATCTGCTTCGGTCGCTGCCGAGCTCCCCCCACGCCGCGGGGCTAACTCGGCGATCTGGCGCTGGAGGGACTCTACTTGGCCCTTCAGCCGGCTGTTAGCCCAACGCAGGACCTCGATCTGTCTCGTTGAAACGGCCATGTATTGCTCGGCCGCCCTATGGAGTCGCTCGCTGTTTGCGAGCGACTCTGCAAAGACCTCCAAATCGATGCATACTGTTCTGCGGCAGCTCCCAGGGGGGCCAGTCGATCGCCCCTCGCCTCTAGAAGCCATATCAGTATACAAAAATTTTGGAAGATCAGCTGAAAAGGTGATGAACGATGGCATTCCCCCATCCATATTTAAGGTACTCCTGGTGGGTGTTTCGATTGCCACGTGCCACCATCTCAGTGGGCGGTTCGAAGGAATCGAAGCGTCGCGCCCTCCCCCCCCCCCCCCCCCCTCGATGAGTTTCGAGGGATGGGGAATAGAAGAGAGTTTCGGAAAGCCAAATACCCGGTTACCGTAGTAAGTTTTACGACGTCCCAAGAGGAAACCTCATGACACCCAAGGATGATTTGGATTTCAGCCGAAAATCCTTCGCGACACCCCACTTGAAAGCTCACGACACCGTAGCTTTAATGCCACGACACCCGTGCTTAGAACTGACCGTGCAGAGAATCCCCGCGACACCCCAGGAGAATTGGATTTCGGCTAAAACTTCTTCGCAACACCCCAGTTGAAAGCTCACGACACCCTAGCACCTATACCACAACACCCGTGCTTAGAACTGACCACGCAGAGAATCCTCGCGACACCCCAGGAGAATTGGATTTCGGCCGAAACTCCTTCGAGACACCCCAGTTGAAATCTCACGACACCCTAGCTTTAAGGCGACGACACCCGTGCTTAGAACTGATCACAGAGAGAACCCCCGTGACACCCCTTGTCGAATTCGGCCGAAACTCCTTTGCGACACCCCAGTTCAAATCTCACGACACCCTAGCACCAATGCCACGACACCTATGCTTAGAACTGACTGCGCAGAGAATCCCCGCAACACCCTAGGAGAATTGGATTTTAGTCGAAACTCCTTCGAGACACCCCAGTTGAAAGCTCACGACACCCTAGCTTTAAGGCGACGACACCCGTGCTTAGAACTGACCGCACAGAGAATCCCCGCGACACCCCAGGAGAATTGGATTTCGGCCGAAACTCCTTCGAGACACTCCAGTTGAAAGCTCACAACACCCTAGCTTTAAGGCGATGACACCCATGCTTAGAACTGATCACGGAGAGAACCCCCGCGACACCCCTTGTCAAATTTGGCCGAAACTCCTTTGCGACACCCCAGTTCAAATCTCATGACACCCTAGAACCAATGCCACGACACCCATGGTTAGAACTGACCGCCAAAGAATCCCCGCGACACCCCAGGAGAATTGGATTTCGACCGAAACTCCTTCGAGACACCCCAGTTGAAAGCTCACGACACCCTAGCTTTAAGGCGACGACACCCGTGCTTAGAACTGACTGCGCAGAGAATCCCCGCAACACCCCAGGAGAATTGGATTTCGATCGAAACTCCTTCGAGACACCCCAGTTGAAAGCTCATGACACCCTAGCTTTAAGGCGACGACACCCGTGCTTAGAACTGATCCCGGAGAGAACCCCCGCGACACCCCCTTGTCGAATTCGGCCGAATCTCCTTCGCGACACCCCAGTTCAAATCTCACGACATCCTAGCACCAATGCTACGACACACGTGCATTAACAGTGAACCTACGGGTGTCGTCGCCTTAAAGCTAGGGTATCGTCAGATGATAACTGGGTTGTCATATTGTTTTAACCTTCGTGTCCTAAATCCTAATCCTTTGTCAGCATATATTGACAACTAAATCTATGGATATCATTGTTCATGACTATGTGCCTATTTTTACAGTTGATGCTGAAATTGTAGATCGAAAAGAAATCGATAACACTCCCGGCCGTGCACCTTCACCCGTCGCTCCAAATGCAGTGGATGATACTGTAGTTCCTCAAACTGGAATGGAATTCAATTTAGCAGATGATGTATACACGTTCTACAATGGATACGCGAGACGAGTTAGTTTTGGAATCACAACAGTGTGTAGCAGGGCCAACAACAAAAAACAACTATGCTTCAAGCACCTGGCGTGTTGGAGGCAAGAAAAATCTAGAAAACAGAGAAGAGTATGAATCATAGGGATACTGGGAAAGTTGATTGTATGGCATCCATAAAAGAAAGACTGAATGCTACAAGTGGTAAGTGGATATTGGATGAGGTTTCTCTAGAATATAACCATGGGATGTCCATAACATCAACTGGTTATCTACGGTCGCATAGGAGGATCAGCACACCAGAGAAGGTAGAGATCAGCAATTTACATGCCGTGAATGTTCTGACGACTCAGATATACTCTGCCATAGCAAGGAGAAAAGGGGGTAGAAGACAATTGGATTTCACCGAGAAGGATGCTCGTAACTTCATTTGTCGCGAACGTCAGTCTAAGCTGAAAGAAGGAGATGCTCAGTCGATGGTAATTTATTTTGCCGAAATGCAACACAGAAATCCCAATTTCTTCTATACCTTAGACCTCAATGATAATGGTCATCTGAGGTCTGTCTTCTGGATTCATCCAAGGTCAAGATTGGCATGCACATACTTCAGTGATGTTCTAAGCTTTGACTCAACGTACTTGACAAACAGATATCAAATGCCTTTTTGTCCATTCGTCGGGGTCAACCATCATGGACAGTCCACCTTGCTTGGATGCACATTGTTGTCTGATGAGAGTACTGAGACATATAAATGGATTTTCAGGCATGGCTGGATGCAAATGGTGGTCAAGCACCTATTGCCATAATAACTGACCAAGACAAGGCAATCGAGGCTACTGTCAAAGAAGTTTTTCCTAACACACGACATCGATTTTGTCTTTGGCATATATTGAAGAAGATACCTGAAAAGATTGGCCACATTTGCACGGCAAATCCCAAGTTTATGGTTGATTTCGATGAGGCGATATATGATTCATTGACCATTCAGTCATTCGAGGAAAGGTGGGCACATGTTATGGAGAAATATAAAGAATGCAAGTCTATAGATTGGTTCAATGTCCTTTACGAATGTCGGGATAAATGGGTCCCAGTTTACCTAAAGGATATATTCTTCGTAGGTTTGTATGTCATTGTCTTTGGTTCATGTTCACGTTAAACACTTTTTTTTATGTTGACAAAATTTTGAACAGGGATGTCATCTTCACAAAAGAGCGAGGGCATTAATCACTTCTTCGATGGGTTTATAATTCGAAGACAACACTAACGGAGTTCATAAGTAAGTACGAAGATGCTTTGGAAAAAAGATACGAGGCCGAAAATGAGGAAGATAATAGGACGTTGCAAACGATTGCTTTCCTAAAGACATCATCACCTTTTGAGAGACAAGCTGCAGGAAGGTATACAAGGCACATTTTCAAAAAAGTTTAGAATGAGATCCTTGAAATTGCTGCATCAAATATAAAATTGATCAAGGAAGCTGGCAACTATTGTGTATATTCCGTTAAGTCGTATGAAAGGATTGAAGTCAATGGAATCGGCAAGGAGATGATCAAAGATTATATCGTGTCATATGATAGAAATATTGAGGATGTCCAATGCCAGTGCCGATCCTTTCAGTTCAAGGGGTACCTGTGTAGGATGCCTTGTTGGCTAACGATGACACCCCAGCTCTTGGCTAACGACTCCCTAGCTCTTGCGCGGCAACACCCAAAGGCGGAAACCTACGACATCCCAGTACTCACGAGCAGACATCGAAGATTTTAGCGCGACGACACCCCAGCTCTTGGCAAAACAACTCCCTAGCTCTTGCGCGGCGACACCCGAAAGGCGAAAACCTACGACATCCCAGTACTCGCGAGCGGACATCGAAGATTTTAGTGCGACGACACCCCAGCTCTTGGCTAANAGAGATACACGAGGGGATATGCGGAAGCCATCTGGGGGGCAGGGCCCTTGCATATAAAGCTCTACGTCAAGGGTATTATTGGTTGACAATGAAAGAGGACGCTCTGAACTCGTCAAAAAGTGTGACAGCTGCCAGCGTCATGCCAACGTCCAACATCAACCTGCGTCCCAGCTAACCCCTCTGGCTGCACCGTGGCCCTTGCACAATGGGGCATGGACATCCTGGGACCTTTCCCCCTGCCTCCGGACAACGTAAGTTCCTAGTTGTGGCCGTCGATCATTTCACTAAGTGGATCGAGGCGGAAGCTCTTGCTAAAATCACGGAAGCCAAAGTGAGGGCTTTCTTCTGGAAATCTGTGGTGTGTCGGTTTGGGTTACCACACACCCTGGTTACAGACAACGGCCGACAGTTTGATAACACGGCCTTCCGAGAATTCTGCGAGGGCCTAGGCATCCGTCACCGATTCACCTCCGTAGGGCATCCCCAAACCAACGGCGCAGCTGAGGTGACCAATCGCATCATCCTCCAAGGGCTCCGGGCTCGGCTAGATAGCTGTAAAGGGCGCTGGGTGGAAGAACTTTCCAGTGTGTTGTGGGCCTACCATACGACACCGCGAGCACCCACAGGGGAAACCCCTTAGCTTGGTCTTTGGGACCGAGGCGGTCATCCCCGTAGAAATAGGGGCTCCTAGTCCCCGGACGGAATTATACCACGAAGAAAGCAACTCCAACAGCTAAGGGCTGATCTGGATTTGGTGGAAGAATTGCGAGATCAAGCGCATCTTCGTATGGCAGCGTTCCGTCAGCGAGTGGCCAAACACTACAACTCTCGGGTGCGGCCCAAGACATTCCGGCCAGGAGACCTGGTCCTACGAAGAGCTGAAGTATCAAAGCCAACGGAAGGGGGCAAGCTGGCACCAAAATGGGAAGGACCATACCGTGTCAAAGAGGTACTCCACCATGGGCATATAAAGTCGAAGAGCTAGACGGGAAGCTGCTCCCTCGAACTTGGAATGCCGACAATTTACGACGGTACTATCAATAGAATTCTATCGTTATTAACTTGAATCTGTCTGATGCATGAATAATAGACATGTTCTTATTTTCTAATGAGTATGTTTAGCAAAAGACCGGATCCGCTTCCAAGACCGGCGCCCAGCGTCGGCATCAAAAGACCGGATCCGCTCCGCTCCGGGACCGGATCCGTCAAAGACCAACTCCGCGTTGGCACCTAAGACCGGCGCCCAGCGTCGGCAGCAAAAGACCGGATCCGCTCCGGCAACAAAGACCAACTCCGCGTTGGCACCTAAGACCGGCGCCCAGCGTCGGCAGCAAAAGACCGGATCCGCTCCGGCAACAAAGACCAACTCCGCGTTGGCACTAAGACCGGCGCCCAGCGTCGGCAACAAAGACCGGATCCGCTCCGGCAACAAAGACCAACTCCGCGTTGGCACCTAAGACCGGCGCCCAGCGTCGGCAACAAAGACCGGATCCGCTCCGGCAACAAAGACCAACTCCGCGTTGGCACCTAAGACCGGCGCCCAGCGTCGGCAGCAAAGACCGGATCCGCTCCGGCAACAAAGACCAACTCCGCGTTGGCACCTAAGACCGGCGCCCAGCGTCGGCAACAAAAGACCGGATCCGCTCCGGCAACTAAAGACCAACTCCGCGTTGGCACCTAAGACCGGCGCCCAGCGTCGGCAACAAAGACCGGATCCGCTCCGGCAACTAAAGACCAACTCCGCGTTGGCACCTAAGACGGCGCCCAGCGTCGGCAACAAAGACCGGATCCGTTCCGGCAACAAAGACCAACTCCGCGTTGGCACTAAGACCGGCGCCCAGCGTCGGCAACAGAAGACCGGATCCGTTCCGGCAACTAAAGACCAACTCCACGTTGGCACCTAAGACCGGCGCCCAGCGTCGGCAACAGAAGACCGGATCCGCGGCAACTAAAGACCAACTCCGCGTTGGCACCTAAGACCGGCGCCCAGCGTCGGCAACAAAAGACCGGATCCGCTCCGGCAACTAAAGACCAACTCCGCGTTGGCACCTAAGACCGGCGCCCAGCGTCGGCAACAAAGACCGGATCCGCTCCGGCAACTAAAGACCAACTCCGCGTTGGCACTAAGACCGGCGCCCAGCGTCGGCAACAAAGACCGGATCCGGCAACTCCGTTGGCACCTCCGAAGCAGTTCCGGCAACTAAAGACCAACTCCGCGTTGGCACCTAAGACCGGCGCCCAGCGTCGGCAACAAAAGACCGGATCCGCTCCGGCAACTAAAGACCAACTCCGCGTTGGCACTAAGACCGGCGCCCAGCGTCGGCAACAGAAGACCGGATCCGTTCCGGCAACTAAAGACCAACTCCGCGTTGGCACCTAAGACCGGCGCCCAGCGCCGGCAACAAAGACCGGATCCGTTCCGGCAACTAAAGACCAACTCCGCGTTGGCACCTAAGACCGGCGCCCAGCGTCGGCAACAAAGACCGGATCCGTTCCGGCAACTAAAGACCAACTCCGCGTTGGCACCTAAGACCGGCGCCCAGCGCGGCAGAAGACCGGATCCGTTCCGGCAACTAAAGACCACTCCGCGTTGGCACCTAAGACCGGCGCCCAGCGTCGGCAACAGAAGACCGGATCCGTTCCGGCAACTAAAGACCAACTCCACGTTGGCCTAAGACCGGCGCCCAGCGCCAGCAACAGAAGACCGGATCCGTTCCGGCAACTAAAGACCAACTCCGCGTTGGCACCTAAGACCGGCGCTCAGCGCCGGCAACAGAAGACCGGATCCGTTCCGGCAACTAAAGACCAACTCCGCGTTGGCACCTAAGACCGGCGCCCAGCGCCGGCAACAGAAGACCGGATCCGCTTAGACAACTAAAGATCAACTCCGCGTTGGCGCCTAACGTCGCAACAAAGACCCAACTGTGCGTTGGCGCAAAAGACCGGCGCTTAGCGTCAGCCGTAGAGACCAACTGTGTTGGTACCAAGGACCACCAAATATCGGCCTTGCCGATGCTTAGGACGGCATCATGGCTCACGGTCCTATCTAGCGTAACCTACTCCTATCAACTGGCAGTTCACAGTGGCTCGAACAAATGAAGCTCAAAAATTAAACATATTCATTGATGATGAAGTTTACAAAATTGCCAACAGGAAGAAAACAAAAAGCTGTTAATGGGCATCCGAAGGCGGGGTGTCATCTTCAGGGACGTCGTCAGGCTGCAGCTCCTCGATATCTTCCAAGTCGTAAAGCTCCTGTATTTTTTTTTTTGCAATCTTGGAAGCCGGCGTCATAAGCTAACGCCGCTGACTCAGCTACCTCGTCATCGAAGGCTGCGGATTTCTTATAATCCTCTATGGCATTGGCCCCCTTCTCTTCCGCCTCGGTGGCTCTTCTCTGGGCCTCCGCCACTACCGCCTCCAGATCCGCGATTTTAAGTATGTGTTGGCGGGTGGCTTCCTTAGCCGCATTGGTCTCGGCAAAGGCAGAGCTCATCTGAGTCTTTAGAACGCATACCTCCTGCTGCTGCTGCCATCAGTTTCTCCTCGGCCGCCGTCAGCTTCTCCTCGGCCGCTTTTTGCTTCTCTTCCGCCACCTGAGCGTTGTCCAGCTCGTTGGCAGCACGGCGCTGGGCAACTTCCAGCGCGTATTCAGCTTTTTCGGCTCTAAGCCGAATAGCTCTACCTCGCCCGTCAGGGTGGCCCGGGTGTCCTCTAGGGCCATCGCCGCCTTTTCAGCTTTCACTTGAAGGGAGACCATCTCCTCCCGCGCTTGCTCAAGGGCGGTGTCGCTCAAAGTCCAGAGATCTTTGAGGGCGACAAGGGAGTTCAAGGCCTGAAAAAAAATATATATATATAATATCCAGAAAAAGGGAAAAGAAAAGGACAATAGTGGCACAAAAACTCACCCAGAGGTGCGCCACCGAAGCTTCACGAAAGAAGGTAGCACACTTTCGACTTCGGAGATATTCTTGCATCTCCTCCACTGAAGCCTCCTCTATAACCCGCATAGCCCAGCGGCTATGGTTCGCCAGCAGTGACTGAAGGAAGGATCGATAGTCCTCCCTTCCCTGGGCGTCGGGCCCACGGAGGCTGATTCTGCCTCAGAACCTGCCGTCTCGGCTCTTTAGCCGGTGGAGGCGCTTCAGCTGTCGCCCCCGTAGGGGGCAAGGCAGCGGCTGGAGTCGCCGCTATTGCCGCCGGAGCTTACCCGCCTCCTTAGGCGCGGGAGACGGTGTCTTCCCCTCAGGAGATAAATCAAGTAAAATAATTGGAGGAGCCGGGGCTGGAGATTCTTCTCCGGCGGGCTTTGCTCCACCTCCTTGCCGGCCTTGGCCTTTGCCGCGTCTTCCATGACGGGTTCTTCGGCTTGGGGTCGGATTGCCTCGCCTATGCACACGGGCCCCACTGCTTTGGCTTCCTGGGCGTCGACTCCTTTAGTGACGGCCCTTTTGGGGCCGCCCTTCTTCGAGACTTTGGCGCGTAGGGGCTTCACGACCATAGTTCCTCCAGTGTCGGCCATCCCAGCGCCGGTCTCTCTGCCACTAACCCTCCCGGCATCGGCCCTCCTGGGAACCTTAATGGCAGCCCTCCCTTCAGCAGGGGATACAGTCCCCGCGGCCTTTCTCTTCTTGGCGGCCACCTGCTTGAGCTTGTGCAATGACGGCGCCATCCCTACGCAAGCAAGGGATAGTTATTAAAAAAAAAAAAAAAAAAAGAGAGAAGGGAGAAGAACAGAGAAGGGAGGCAAGTGGACTAATGCTCACCCCTCGAGGGAATTAAGCCGGCACGTTGAAGGTTCTCTTCGGCTATCAGCTTATTACACTTAGGAATATCGGCAGTCAGGAGCTGCCCAAATGCCATCCGGTCTCGTGGAAGGATGGAGGCGTCCCTGTTGGCATCGATATTGGGTACCCCCCAGCTTCCCCGAACCCCGCTGACGTCCGCGAAGAAGAACTTGTCCTTCCACCCCTTAACGGAGGAAGGCACAACCTAAGAATCCTATTGGATCTAGGAGTGAAAGACCACCACCCGACTATTTGCGCAAGGTATAGAAGCTGCGGAACAAGGAAATGCTAGCCTCTATACCCTGCAGATGGCAGAGTACCAAAAAACCAACTATAGTTCGGAAGGAATTGGGAACTAGTTGAGACGGGGTCAAGGAATACCTATCCAAAAGATTAAGGATAAAGGGGTGAATCGGTAACCTAAGCCCGGCCTTAAAAAAGGCCCCGTACAGGGCAACCCTCCCGGAACGGGAGGAGGTTGCCCTATCATTGGAGGTGGGAACGAACAGGTGAAGGTCCGGAGGGAAGCCGTACCTGGCCCTTAAGTTCACAATGTCCTGGGCAGACATGGTCGACGCAGTCCCTTCAGGGGACTCCTTGGTAACCTTAGAAGGGCCGGCAACCGTCGGCCGGGTTTTAACGGAAGTTTGTCTGCTGGATGGACGAATCCCGGTGGAGGGACGATTGGCTGGTCGTGGCTCTGGTGAATGATCAGAAGATGAGGTGGACCATTGGATGGACTGGGACTTAGACTGGGAAGAATGGTGGGAACCCCCCCAAGAACCAGAAATAGAGCAAGAAGGAGAAGAAGCCATGGGAACTGACCTGAGAAGAAAAACGCGAGCAAGGACAGAGCACGGGGAGAATGAACAGAAGACGGAAACGCAGGCGGACTCAAACGGGGGCAATGGCGGAAGAAAGAGGGAAGATAGGAAGATAAGGGCAATTCGCCATCATTACACCATCTCGGAATACCCTCTAACCGTCCGATTCAACCACGCGTCCGTCTTCAGTTGGGAGGCGTTTCGATGACCCGCCGATACGATAAGATCGAAAAGACCACCAGTGTAAAAGGGGGCGCTAACCCTACCGCAATGATGCCGTCCGCTTTTTCGTAGCACTGCCCGAGGGAAATCCTCCCTAATCCCAACAAAAGCAAAATGATAACGTGGAAACCGGCCCCCTAGAAGATATTCACACCCCTTTCGCAGGTAAGTAAACGCTCACCAATCTCAGGGGTAGGGGGGCATCTGATACGGCTGGCGGTTTCCCCGGGGTAGTATTATCTTCCGCACGACTTTTGAAAACAATGATGTGACAACGAAACCCAAGGCCACCAGAGTCATCCTCTAGCGCCGGCCCCAGCGTCGGCCCTCAGCATCGGCCCTCAGCATCGGCCCTCAGCGTCGGCTTCCAGCGTCGGCCTCTAGCACCGGCCCCAGCGTCGACCTCTAGCGCCGGCCCCAGCATCGGACCTCAGCGTCGGCCCTCAGCGTCGGCCCCCAGCGTCGACCTCTAGCGCCGGCCCCAGCGTCGGACCTCAGCGTCGGCCCTCAGCGTCGGCTTCCAGCGTCGGCCCCCAGCGTCAGCACCAAAGGCCCACTACGCGTTGGCACCAGCGGCTAGCGTCGGTCTTCAGAGCTAGCCTCCAGCGTCGGCTTCCAGTGTCGGCCCCCAGTGTCGGCCGTCATACAAGGATGGTTTAGGCAATGAACCCCGCGATTTAAGGTCTACTGCCGGACAACCTGTTTACCCAAATCACGGGCAGGACTCAGCCTGATCAGCAGTTACCACTATAAGCGGCCCCTATCCCACAACAGTCCAACCACTTATCGTTCCATATTCGACGGTTCCAACAGGCCAAGATATACGAGATTCCCAACAGGTATAAAGGAAGGACCCGAGCTCCATGCGAAGGGGGGCTCTCTCTCTCCCTCTCTCTCTCTCTCTCTCTCTCTCGGAGAAAACTTCTACTAGAATAATTGAACAAAAATCATATCCCTGTTCGACGACTCACTAACTTGGGCGTCGGAGGGTCCCCGTCGGAACTACCGGCCCGGGACTTTTTGCAGGCTCCAGGAGGAAGACAGTGGTCTCTCTACGCACACGGTGATCCTAGCCTGCCCGACATTCATCATAGGTGATTCGGCCGCAACAGATATTAATCTTTTTTTTATGGATAAGAGTAATTGGGTTACACGATCGTCTAGTATAAGAGGTTCGAACTGAGCCAAGTCGAAGGGACGAAATCTAGTCCTCTCGATTTAGGATTGGTTCTCAATTTTTTTATTTTTATTTTTTTATAAATTTAAATTTTTATATTAAATTTTTAGTAATTTTTAGAATTGCAAAGATCAAAAATATTTTTTTTAACAGTTAAAGATTAAATTTATTTTTCTAAAAATTGCTAAATTTTGTGGTTTAATTTACTTAAAGAACCTTTTTGTTTGGAGGCATAGAAGATTGTCACTATGTCTTCCTATGTAGTGTTCAAGAGATATTAGATTTCTCATTTCAATTGATATGTACAATTTTCTTTGACTATTGAGTTGTGAAATGGGAATTTGGGTTTTTGAACCTATACTAATTCTCGAGAGCTATATCATGGAATCTAGACTTGCATTAATTATAAATATTAATATAATGGTCAAAATGATGTGAGCTAATTGGCTCTTGCTTATCAAATTGAAGTTTTCTATGAAGGGCGTAAGTGTATATGTTGTAGCCTTATGAACCTTGTTGGAAGTGCTCAATCAAGAGACTTTATTTTCTTGGGTAACACATATAAATGTGAGAAATTTGGACAATATTTATTGTAGACATCTCTAATGAATATCTTCCTTAAATTAATAGCATGAATTTTACTATTTTATTATGTATCCAAAAGAATATAAGCATCAAACATCAAGCTGTTCCATGATGAATATATGAGTGATGAATTGAAAAATTCTAGAACTTATAGATTCCAAACATAAGATGTATTATATGAATATAAAGTTACAGTTATCTATCTTAAAATTTTGTTTGAAATTTTACCATTTTATTGTTATTTTTAAAATCTATTGCCGCAAAAATCCGTTCTTCAACTCGGATGGGGCTTTGAATCCGAGCTTGACTCCTGGCCGAAACCTGCAAAACAGTCCTCGAGCAGAGGATGGTTTGGAGGGGGTGCCCTCTGCAGAAGATCGTCCGACGCCCAAGTCAGTGGAAGAGTTCCTCTAATGGTGGTGCTAGGAGCTCTGTCTTTTCTGAGAGTGTGAGTGAGTGAAAGAGAGGTGTCTTGAGTGTGCAGAATGTCATATCTAAGGGGATCTGAGGCTGTGATATTTATAGGCGATCACCTAATTTCTTGGACACATCACAGAGGATCTGAAAGTTGTTGGGATTCGAAACTGATTCGAATCAGGCTGTTACAGGGCCGGTAGGATCCGTATCCGGTTGGTTAGAGAATCAGGCTGTTACAGGGCCGGTAGGATCTGTATCCGGTTGGTTAGAGGATCAACGGTCAGGAAGAGCAGACGATGCTTTAAGATTCAGCGACTACATTGGCTCTAGGCCATTTCTGGTAGCGTAGGCATGATTTCCTATTTGAAATCTTGTTAATTTAAGTGAATTCCGCATAGGCGCTTGAGTACCTCGATCAGGGTGAGATATAGAAGATGGCTGAATCTGCCGAAGTATGGTGAGACTCAATTTACCGAGGTATGGGATAGTTCGGCCTTCTTGAGACACAGAATGGCTCGGCTATCCGAGGTATAACGAGGCTCGGCCTACCGAAGCACAGGATGGTTCGGTGGCGTTAGATCGGCTTGTGGGGGTATGATAATAGCTCGATCAGCCGAGGTATAATAACAGTTCGGCCAACTAATAATAGCTCGATCAGCCGAGGTATAATAATAGCTCGACCAACTGATAATAGCTCGATCAACCGAGGTATAATAATAGCTCGGCCAATTGTTACACGAATGCTGTTTGGAGGGGGTAGCCTACTCATTGCTACCTTTCAGATGTGACAGTTATGCGACAGGGTGTATGGGCTAGCCTTAGTCCGATGTCTTGGATTGTATGAACATTAATGCACTAATATTTTTACCCCTCATAACATGCCCCCCACTCTCTAGTTTGAAGTGTAACTTCAGATTTAGGGAGTAGAGTTTAGAATAATCTTACCCAGAAGGATTTGAAAAGGCGCAATGATGGCTCCGAAACTAACGGGTTGTCAATTCGCTATCATTATTCGTTGTTGCACGAAGAGGAAACTCTTCGGATTTTGTGAGCGGCGATTGGGGGAGTCTCGCGTGGCAGGGTCTTCGCATTTATGACACCCATTGTGGGAGCCTTAACGCTTAAGGCAACTTTCCGAAGCTCTATTTAAAGGGGAGAAAGGAGGCCAGGGCGGCGTCCTTCCCGCAATAATCTTTCGTTCCTTCCATAAAGACCCTTCTCTTTTCTCTCTTTTCCTTTCCACAGATTTGCTTTTGTTTCACTCCTTGGCTGGAGAACATGAAGGGCCCAAACGATGTAAGGGCCCAAACGATGTGGTTTCGGAGATAACTTTGGCGGATCTGGAATGGATATGCCGCCACTACAGAGTTCCTCAGGATGTCATCCTGTGGCTCCCAAAGGCCGATGATAGGGTAAAATCGGAGCCAGGAGCTGGAGTGTTCTGCTACGAGGAAAGCTTGAGGGTAGGCCTTAGGTTTCCTCTTCATCCGCTGGTGCAGGAGGTGATGAGGTTTTATAATATATGTCCCACCATGGTAGCTCCAAATAGTTGGCGCAATCTCATCGGATTTATCTCGATGTGCAGCCGTGTTGGGGTAACCGCAACCCTTCCAATATTCCGGGTATGCTACAACTTAGTTTCTGGGAGGGCCTCTGAGTGGCCTTACATTGGCCCCCGAAAATCTTTTAAGATGATCACAGATAATCCGTCGTCGATAAAAGAGTGGAAGTCCCGATTTTTTATGGTTGAAGGGAATATCGCTCGAATTTTCCTCGGGTGTGGGAGCGATATGTGAAGGATCCAGAGGCGCACCCAGAGTTATCTGAGTGGGAGAAGAAGGATTTGATCACCTTGCGCAGCAGTCGAGTACTTCCGGCCAGCGCCCTTCTATCAGAGGATGCCCTTTTTGCTGCTGGATTGAGTCCTATCGACCCTCGTGGTAAGCCTTATTTTGCAATCAATGTGCTAAGGTAATTTTAATTTTGATTTTTGCACAATTTAATCGATGAATTGCATTGTGCCCGCAGTCAAAAGGTCAGCATTTGTAGGCCAAATGAGGGAGGAACTGGGCAAACGCCACACAAGGTTCAGTTCCAGTGATAAGCACAGGGCCGAGAAGAGGTCCCGCCATTCTGGCTCCCATTCTAGTGGGCCTAGGAAGGATGGCGCTGGCTGTCATCCCTCGCCGCCGCGGGACGAAAGTGTTGAAGTACCGGCGGCGATTTATGAACCTTCGGTGCCGGAGGAAGGTCTGTTATTGGGGGGAGATCAGGCTGCCGAGGGGATTCTAGAGGAGGCTATCGGAGTCTCCCCCCTATAGATAGTTGTTTTGTCAGATGATGGCAAGGGAGTAGCACCAGCTCATTCGGTGGTCCCCGTGGTCGGGGTTGCTCGGTCTTCTCTATTGGAGGCCGGCATCCTAAAATATCACAGGTAGACGTGGGAAAGATTCCTGCTTCAATCGAGGTGGGAGAAATGGTTGTGGCTGCCGAAGCTCAGTCTGGGCTACCCATTGGAGAGTCAACGGAGACCGAAGGGGAAATCGAACCGGTTGAACCGGTGATTGAGCTTCACAAAATGTCTCCCATCGGAAGGCCCTCCGCTGAAGCACTGGAGGCCCCAAGAGAAACTGAGGCTCTAGCGAGTCCGCCGGGGGCAAAGAAATGTTTGAAGAGGAAGGGGGATCGCCGAGCGAAGGGAATGTCCAAGTTGGGGCTCCCCTCGTCAGAGTTGAAGCACCCGAGGCTCCTCAGATGAGGGAGGGGAAATCGAACCGGTTGAACCGGTGATTGAGCTTCACAAAATGTCTCCCATCGGAAGGCCCTCCGCCGAAGCACTGGAGGCCCCAAGAGAAACTGAGGCTCTAGCGGAGTCCGCCGGGGGCAAAGAAATGTTTGAAGAGGAAGGGGGATCACCGAGCGAAGGGAATGTCCAAGTTGGGGCTCCCCTCGTCAGAGTTGAAGCACCCGAGGCTCCTCATATGAGGGCCTTGGTGGAGGAGGTTAGCCGGATGATGGCTCCAAAGGCCGCAACTCCCCAGATCAACCCTTCGGGAGCGGACTTTCTCCCACACGACCAGAAGGTGGATGACATGTTCATTGCCTTAATGCGGTCTGTGTTCCATAGGGGAGAGAGTTCCTCGATGGGAGGATATGATCTGGTGGATCTCGTTGATGTGGCCTTCAGGTATACTGGGGTGCCGAATGAAACCTTCCTCCTCACCAAGATCGATAACCTCGCCCTCACGAAGATTGCCTCGGATTATGCTTCTCGGGTAATTCGTTATACCGAAACAAAGGTTTTAGTCGGTTAGTTCGGTCGCGTTTTCTCACATGCAATTTTTCCGCAGAATGCTTTGATTATGAGGGCGTTAAAATGGCTTTTGCACTTGGCCATCAGAGCTTGGGCGCAGGCCCGAAGAGAAATCGATTGCCTAAAGGAGAGGGTGGACTCAACAACCACTCTTTCCCAATCCTTGCCGACCTCCCAAAAGGAGCTTGAGAGGATGGGTAAGTCTCTTTCGGCTGCAAGAGAGAGGGCCTCTCAGCTTGCTGTATAGGTCAATGAACTTCAGGGCTTCCGCGAGCAATCAGACAAGGCCCGCTTGGAGCTATCGCGAATTCAATCTCAGCATGCCGAGGAGATAGAGGATATGAGGAAATGCTTCAACAATAGGTGGAATGAGATGAGGGCTAGTACAGATAAAAGGCTTGCTGATGAGGAACGTAGGTTCCGGAGGCAGTAGGAACAAATTGCTGACTTAAGCAAGAAATTGGGCGACAGTGAAGATCGGGTTAAATGGCAGCAAGGTCAAATTGCCAAGTTGACTGCCGACCTTACCCAGTCTTGCCTGGAGAATGAGGGTAAACAATCGTAGATTAATAGTCTTAAGATTAGGCTCCAGCAGGTGGAGACGGACAAGTCCAAGGCTCTCGATGAGGTTCGTGGGTTAAACACGAAAATGACTCAACGGGAGGAAGAGGTATGTTATCTCCTACTATTTTTCATTTTGGCTTTTCGACTTTTGCCTTACTTGGCCCTTTGCCGGTAGGTGAGCAAAATGGGGCTTGAGTTTCAGGAGCGGCTGAGGACCTTCGGAGAGGAAATGGCCTCGAGCCACCGAAGGAACTCCGAACTAGAGAAGCAATTGGCTGAAGAAAACACGGACCTCCTTGGCGGTGGAGGAGTACAAAAACTCTGCTCAATTTACCGAGGAGCATAGGGCGGCCTGTGCCAATGCGTTTCGGTTCGACAAGAAGGAGACGCGAGCTAAAATCTCTCAGGCCTATCTCGAGTTGGACTTGTCTTTTCTAGAAGCCGAGCATTATGAGACTCGTACCCAGGGGACCAAGGAAACTGAGTATGAGGAGATCTCGGATGTTGATCTTGAGGCTATTTTGGGCGCTGACGCGGTTGTCGAGGTATCTCAATGAAGCACTTTCGAAGAGGGCGGACCGAGTCATGCCTCCCCAGATGCTGCTACAGGAGATGCTGGGTCTGACCCTAAACCTTGATTTTCCAGGGCTATCATATGTATTTTCTGCTTCTTTTATTTTGTATTCGATTAATAAACAATAAATGAACCTTTTATTTTCACCTTGTCGCCTTGGCTGCCATCTTTTCTTAAGCAATTGTTTATGTGCGTTTGGCGATTTTCCCTTCTGCCTACAACAACCCGTATCCCACAACTAGGTTGCCTTTGGCATCTTTTAATCAGGCGCCCTACTCAGCCAACTCTAGGCTAAATTTCACCGAGGAATGTCCTTTCGGGCTTATTTGAAATAGCTCGTCCTAATAGGAGTTGGGATAACTCGGCTAGGGTCGAGGTAAAGTAAATGATTTGTCCGAGCTGAAGAAAAGGTGCCTCGGGCCGAGGTTCCCTAGTCCGAAGCGCAGGTTCGGGCGTAGGGAATATAGCTCCAGGTGACATGATCCGAATGGAGGGAGTTTGGTCCCGAGAAAGGGGGCGCATCCCGAGCGCCTCAATGTTATTAATGATCCTCTTCGACGAGGGGGCGAAACTCTTCATTTTCCGCGAGCGCCTACTGAGGCAGTGACACGTGGCATGTTTTGCGGTAGTAGTGTTGGAATTGATGGCCCAGGCAATCGGGATACTTGCCAGGAGTAGTTTAAAAATGGATGGGGAAATGCCATCGTTAATCACTTTTTCAGTAGATCTCCCAAATTTTTGGATACTAAGATGGCTTCTGCAGGCGAGGGGCGATCGACTGAAGCACCAAGCAGCGGCATCAATGGCCATGGGGGGCCTCATAGGAGCTGCACTACGGTAACCATCGATGAGAAGGTCTTGGCGTCACTGTTCGCAGACCGCGAGCGACTCCAGAGGGCGGCCGAGCAAAACCTGGTTGTTTACATGAGAGAGAATGAGCTCCTTCATCGGGCCAACAGCCGGCTGGAGGGGCAAGTAGCATCTCTCCAGCGACAGATTGCCGAGTTAGCTCTGCGGTATGGGGGGAGCTCGGCAGTGTCTGGAGAAGATGACAAGCTTCAGTGAGGGCTCATGTATTTTTTTACAATGAATGGAATAGAGACTTTCAGCAACCTTTGTATTTGGTGCTATCCTTGAAACGTTCGTTCTCGTTATGTCAGATACATGAATGAGACATTCCTTGAGGGATCTTTGGAGATCCTAGCGAGACTAGGGTATTGCATCCCCGTTTTAGTTGGGTTAATGGGAACTCATAAGTTCCTGTCGGAGTGTAGCATATCGTTCGGCTTTGCCGAAGCATAAGAAGTGCCCTGTTAGCGTTAGGGGGAGAGTAGCTATCTCAGTCTGGTCCGAGGAATAAGGGAACATTCGGTTTTTACCGAATCAAAAGAGATACCTCGGTTTTTTCCGAAGTAAGGATATTATCTCGGCTTTAAGTCGAAGCAACAAGCGATGTCTCAGTTTAGGCTGAAATATAACAGATGGTTCAGCTTGGGGCCAAACCAGGAGATGTCGACCTGATCTTCATCGACGTCGCAGGGGCGACATGATCTGTTAAAGAACAGGATAGTTCAGCTCGAAATGGCAAGAATCTGTTCAAGCGTCTCGGTTAAGGCCGAGATTAGATAGTTCGATTTGATTGAAGCCAGCTTGTTTCTTTGCCGAAGTACATGAAATAGCTTTGCGGAAGGGCGCTTTGTGTTTTGCTTGGGGCATTTATTCCACTGGTTGTTTCCGATGCGCGTCTTTTTAACGTACGAGGCAAGCATTGGATCACCATTGGTCGGCGTCGTTTTCGGGAAGGGATTTCCCAGGTCTGCTCGTATCTTGAGGACCTGCAGACGATTTCCTGCATTTAAGACTCTTGATTTGAGGTATCTTTTTCCTTATGTCACGACCTATGAAATGTGTTTGGCGCGCTTCGGAATGCACCCTTTTATCCTGAACCACCACGTGGCCACGTGGCAAGGGCGTTTTGAATTCTGGGGCTCTTTTCCTTAATGGCTGCCCTCGGACTGTTTGCCTATAAAGAGGGCAGGGAGCGAAGTATGTTAGGCCATCTCCCAAAGTCTTCTCTTTCCTGTGAATCGTAAGGATATTAATGGCGCATGTTTCATTGAAGTTGAGAGTGGAGAGGCTGAGCCTTCTTTTTGAAAGCTGGTTTGTCCCAGATAGCTGGGGTGATGAAGAAGCTACTGAAGAGCAGATAGTCCTCAAGGAAGAAGTTCTCGAAGGTTATATAGAGAGCGCACGAAAGGCCTGTAGAGGTCATATGGGGAGCGCACGTATGCGCTTCCTGAGTTTCCTTTGTCACTTGCCATGGGAACCACAGGGAACGTAAAGCATACGTTCCCCCCATGGGAAGCATGGACTTTTCCTTCTCCCTCAGCTTGAATTTCTCAGGTCATTTGCTTGAGGAATCTTTTTCCATGCGAAGAGGGAGGAGGGTGGTGTGTCGGTCTGCTGGTTCTCTGCCTTTCACGATCGGGCAGCAGCTAGCAGACCAGCATCCCAATTGGGGGAGATGCATCTTCAGCATCGACATCCATGGGTCTTTACCCCATTTTAGATCTCTTAATTCATCTGAGGGACCCGCGGATGGCTTGCTTTATTCTTTGGTATTAACCAGTGGCTCAACGAAGTTTGTCTGATTTGCCCGATTTTTGGGGTCAGATGTAAAGACATTGTCGTCGACCAAAGCCGCTCAGCCGAGCTTTTATTTTATTTGTATTTCCTGCGCTATGATGCACTTGTAATGCCTCTCAAGAGGTTGTAATCTTTTCATTAATGAAGGAAGTGTTTCCTCTTTCTTCTATTGATATCTGTTCCTTTTTCTGATGTGATTGTATTGAGAGTTGCTACCCTCGTTTTATGCTTTTCAGTCTGTAGCATGATATGTAAGTTCGGCAGCGTTTCACTACTTTATTTTTGTGAACATGTCATTCAGCCCTCTATAGAGGATGTGTTTTATCTCTGCTTCGGGTCAGAGGAAGGCCTGGGCGGCCGTGTGAGCTTATGTAGTAAGCATGGTCATATCTAAGGGATGAAGTATGCATTTCTTTGAAAAGAAATAACTTGTATAATCTTTCTGGTAAGCGTAGAAAGATTACTAACCTCTGCCGAAGCATAATAGGACGTCTTAGTTGCATCAGAGTGTTTGAGAGATTACTCGTCTAGGCCGAAGCTTTAGATAACGTTTTAGGAATACGCCATTTGACTTGGCCGAGGTTTCAGATAATATATTACTCGGTGTTGCCGAGGCTTCATAATATCACTTGGTTGTTGCTGAGGCTTCGGAGTATCACTTGGTTGTAGCCGAGGCTTCATAATATCACTCGGTTGTTACCGAGGCTTCGGAGTATCACTCGGTTGTAGCCGAGGCTTTGGAATATCACCCAGTTGTTACCGGGGCTTCAGAATATCACTTGATTATTGCTGAGGATTCGGAGTATCACTCGGTTGTAGCCGAGGCTTCAAATATCACTCGGTTGTTGCCGAGGCTTCAGAGTATCACTCGGTTGTAGCCGAGGCTTCAGAATATCACTCGATTATTGCCGAGGCTGCAGAATATCACTCGGTTGTTGCCGAGGCTTCAGAAATATCACTCGGTTGTTGCCGAGGTTTCCGGATATCACTCGGTTGTTGCCGAGCCTTCAATTATCACTCGGTTGTAGCCGAGGCTTCGGAATATCACTTGGTTGTTGCCGAGGTTTTCGGATATCACTCGGTTGTTGCCAAGCCTTCAAATATCACTCGGTTGTTGCCGAGGCTTTGAAATATCACTCGGTTATTGCCGAGCCTTTAAATATCACTCAGTTGTAGCCGAGGCTTTGGAATATCACTCAGTTGTTGCCGAGGTTTCCGGATATCACTCGGTTGTTGCCGAGGCTTTGGAATATCACTCGGTTGTTGCCGAGGTTTCCGAATATCACTCGGTTGTTGCCGAGCCTTCAAATATCACTCGGTTATAGCCGAGGCTTCACGATTATATTTTACTTGGCACAGCCAAGGTACGAAGTCCTCCCAGCCCAGCTGATATATATTTTACTTGGCGTGGCCAAGGTCCAGAGATCCCTCGGCCCAGCCGAGGATTTATAAACTTGCTTCTCATTATAGCCATCAAAGAAAGTAATAGAGATAGAAGTTTTTGAATCTTTAAAGTTTTAGCTTAATGGACAAAGTGGTTTCGGGAAGGGCGTACTCTCACTGGTGATAAATGCAAAGATTATCCGAGTTCCACGTTCGAGGAATAGATTTCCCATTTAGATCTTGGAGCTTATAGGTGTCGGGTCTGATTACTTCCGCGATTTGATAGGGACCCTTCCAATTAGGGGACAGCTTTCCTTGCTCCAGTGGCTTTGAGACAGATGCCTTTCGAAGGACCAGATCACCTGGGAGGAAAAACTTCCCTTTGACTTTGGTTGAATGGTAACAGGCGACCTTTTGTTGATAGGCCGTCATTCATATCCGGGCCTTCTCCCTGACCTCTTCTATCAAGTCAAGATTAGCCCAGAGTTGCTCATCGTTGGATTCCTCTGAATAGCCTTCCACGCGAGGGAGGGGAGCCCGACTTCTATGGGGATAACAGCTTCAGTGCCGAAGGCCATCCTGAATGGGGTTTGCCCTATGGGTGCTCTTTCGGTAGTCTGGTATGCCCATAACACATGGTGAAGTTCTTCAGCCCATCGACCTCTCGTTCGGTTGAGCCGAGCCTTGATTCCCTGCAAGAGAGTTCGGTTAGTTACCTCAGCTTCTCCATTGGCTTGAGGATGTCCAACGGAAGTCAGGCGGTGAAGGATGTCATGGTCCTCGTAGAACTCTCGAAACTTCGGGTTATCGAACTGCTTTTCATTGTCGGTGATAATAGTGTAGGGAAGGCCGTAGCGGCAGATGATGGACATCCAGACAAAATCTTTAGCCCGAGCCTCGGTGATCTGGGTGACTGCTTCGGCTTCAACCCATTTGGTGAAGTAATCAATCGCAACAAATAAGAACTTCATTTGTCCCATTGCAAGGGAAAAAGGACCGAGGATATCCATTCCCCACTTGGCAAAGGGCCAAGGGGATGATATAGCGGTCAAGTGAGTAGAAGGGAGTCTTTGGATGTTAAAATGTCGTTGACATGAATTGCAGGCTCGGACAAGATCGTTGGCATCTTTCTGTATAGTCGGCCAATAGTATCCTTATGAAGTATCTTATGGCACAAAGCTCTGCCGCCGAGATGGCTGCTGCATATGCCTTCGTGAACCTCTCAAAGAGCATAATCAGCCTACGAAGGTCGGAGGCATTTAAGCAGAGGCATAGAGAAGGATCATTTGTATAGCCGATCGTTAATCAAGACATAATGGGAGGATTGCATCTTCAGTTTCCTTGCCTCTTTTCGGTCGGCATGTAGTAGCCCTTCTTTGAGATATTTATATATGGGATCCGCCCAAGATGGCTCAGTGTCGACTTGCATCATCTGATCAGAATCAGCGATGCTGAATTTCTCCAGGACCTCCAAATGAAATTTTGCTCAAGGTCCATTGAGTCCGCAGTCGCTAGGCAAGATAAGAGATCAGCGCGTGCATTTTCTGCCCTTGGTATCCGGCCTGCCACTAATTGGGAGTCAGTGTAAGCGTTTAGCTTCTCGACTTTGAGCTCCCGAATGATGCGGAGTCCGGCAATTAGGGCCTTATACTCTGCTTCGTTGTTGGAAGTTGGGAAGGAGAAACGGATGCCATACTCAAACGTTGCTCCTTCTAGACTAGTGATGGCAAGACCCGCGCCAGAGCCACTCGCATTGGAGGATCCGTCGGCATGAAGTAACCACAGAGCATTGAGCTTCAGTTGCTCAGGGGAACCTGAGGTAGAGCCATCCTCGGGTATGGTACACTCCAGGAGGAAATCCGCCAGGACTTGGGCTTTAATGGCTGGACAAGGATAATATTGAATGTCATGCTCGCTCAGCTCCACAGCCCACTTGGTTATCCTTCCCGAGGCCTCCGGGCGATGGATGATAGATCTGATAGGTTGGTTGGTTAGAACCACCATGGTATGAGCCTGAAAATATGGCTGCAGCTTCCAGACTGATGTCACCAGGGCCAAGACCACCTTCTCGACCCGGGTATACCTTGTCTCGGCATCCCTGAGCAATTTGCTGACATAATAGATCGGCCTCTGAACCTTGTTATCCTCCCTGACCAGCACTAAGCTGATGGCACTTGCAGAAACCGCCAAATATAAGCTTAGTGTTTCTCCTTGCTTCGGACTGCTAAGGAGAGATGGTGAGCCGAGGTATCTTTTAAGATCTTCAAAGGACTTCTGGCAATCCGAGGTCCATTGGAAATTCTTTGCCGATCGGAGAGCTTTAAAGAAGGAAAGGCATTTCTCAGCCGATCGAGCAATGAAGCGGCTGAGGGCCGCTATCCTCCTAGTGAGACACTGCACTTCTTGACCGACATCGGAGGGATCATTTGCTGCAGAGCTTGGATCTTTTGGGGGTTCGCTTCAATTTCCCGCTGTGAAACCATGAAGCCTAGGAACTTGCCGGAATTAACTTCGAAGGCACATTTAGTTGGATTGAGCTTCATCTGGTACTTCCGAAGCGTTGCGAAGCTTTCCACAAGGTCCTCCACATGGTGGGGCGCCTCCTTGCTCTTCATCAGCATATCATCAACATACACCTCCATGTTCTGACCGATTTTCTCCTTGAAGATTTTGTTGACCAATCTTTGGTAGGTGGCACCTGCATTTTTCAGACCCAAAGGCATAACTCGATAGCAATAGATACCTCGGTCGGTGATGAAGGTTGTCTTTTCCTCATCTTTGGGCGCCATTCAGATTTGGTTGTACCCCGAATAGGCATCCATGAAAGTCAGCATCTGATGGCCCGATGTCGCATCTATGAGTTGGTCAATCCGAGGGAGAGGGAAACTGTCCTTTGGGCAAGCTTTATTGAGGTCGGTGAAGTCGATGCAAATCCTCTACTTGCCATTCGACTTTTTTACCATGATGACATTTGCCAACCAGTCGGGGTAATTGACCTCCCGGATAAAGTTGGCTTTGATAAGCTTGTCCACCTCTTCCTCGATAGCTTTCTGACACTCGGGGGTGAAGCTTCTTTTCTTCTGTTTGACTGGTCGAAATGTCTCGTCCATGCTGAGGTGATGGACTAAGACGTCTGGACTAATCCCTAGCATATCTGAGGCAGACCAGGCGAACACATCGGCATTCTCCTGAAGGAAATTGATTAAGTCTTACCGAAGCTTTCCCTTTAGCTGTGACCCGATCTTTATGGTTCGGTCGGGCCGAACTTCATCCAGCGGCACTTCCTCCAGTTCCTTTGTTGGTTCTCCTCGCTGCTCAGTGAAGTCTTCACGAGCATCTAGCCCATCCACCTCGGGCTTTCTGGACTGCAAATCAGCGATAAAGCAATGCCGAGCAATAATCTGGCTATCCTGAACAACCCCTACTCCCTATTCAGTGGGGAATTTTATGGCAAGATGGGGAATAGAAATGATGGCCTTGAGGGATATCTGCCCTGGCTTGTCGATGATGGCATTGTAAGGGGACCGAAGCTTAGTCACAAGGAAATCCATGAGCGTAGTAGCTATGCGAGGCCAGGTGCCGGCTCGGATCGTCAGAGTAATGACTCCCTTGGGGTTATAGAGTCGCCTGTGAAACCCACCAGAGTGGATTCCACGGCTCGGAGGTTTTTCGCCTGGAGTTTCAGTCTCACAAAGGCATCAAAGTACAAAACATTAACAGAGCTTCCGCTATCAATTAAAATGCGGTGTACATCATAGTTGTTCATATTCAAAGATACAACCAGAGCATCATCGTGGGGGTACTGTACCTCCTGTAGGTCTTCATCAGAGAAAGCAAGCTCATCGATTCAGGCCTTCTTTGGCAAATTTTCCTCCTCACTCGACCCAGATGATGGAGAGTCGATCGCCGCTATCATGTTGACATTTCCAATGACCTAGGGATTCGACAGAGGAAGCTGGCGAGGTTCAGGTTGACGACCTCTCTCATTTGCTGGATCAGGTGGCCCTCTAAATCAGTCTAATCTGCCCCGTCGGATTAGATGCTCGATTTCATTCCAGAGCTGCCAGCATTCTTTGGTATCATGCCCGTGGTCTCGGTGGAAGCGACAGTACTTGGTCATGTCCCTCCGGACCCCGTTACCTCGGAGGGAAGGAGGCCGAGGAATCTGGCGCTCGATCTCCATCAGAATTTGTGCCCTCGGTGTAGTGAGAGGGGTATGGCGGTCAAACCTTTGAGCTGGGCTCGGGTCCGGTCTCGAGGCGACGACGGAGGGGCTCCATGGCGGCGAGGTGGGCTTGCGCGGTGATAGGCTCGATACTTGTCGGAGCTTTTCACCTCCTTCTTCTTCTGCTACTCGGACTGAGCCACCTTCTTGACTCCTCAACTCTGGTGTACTTGTCCGCCAGAGACATCATGTCCGAAAGGCTCTTCGAGTAGTTGACCTTCAAGACCAAATAAAAGTCTTCCACCTTTGATACCCCTCCGGCCAAGGTGGACATGGCCATCTCATGATTGAGGTGGTCGACTTCTAACAGGGCCGTGTTGAAACGGCCGAGGTAGCTCTTCAGGGATTCCCCTTCTCTTTGCTTAACTTCCGAGAGGGAATCAGATCTCCGCCGATGACGATGGCTGCTGATGAATTGGCTGATAAACAGACAGCTTAGCTCATCAAAAGAATCAATAGAACCTGGCTTCAGGCTTTGAACCAAGTTCGAGCAGACCATCTAAGGGTAGAGGGGAAAGCTCGGTATAGAATCGCATCTGACGCTCCATGGAACATCATGATAGACTTGAAGCTGCAGAGGTGGTCATCAAGATCAGTAATCTGTGGTAGGGCTCGATGGTAGGGAGCTTGACATGAGGGAGAATCACTTCCCTCATGATCCTCTCGGTGAAGGGGATGCCCTGATCCGTCTTCGATTGGGACAGAAGAGCCTGCCTGATGGCGTCTAGCTCCTGACGCCATTCCCATCGCATCTCCTGCATCTGCTGCCTGATTCCTTCGTTCAGAGTAACAAGAGGGATCTGATGATGGGATGGCAGCAACAGTGTCGAATCTTGGGAAGACACCAGGGAGTGGGAGTGAGCCCGACGGGATCTGAGCGGGCTCCCTCCTCTGGCCTGGTGGAGCATTGGTTTCGCCCTTGCAGGTTAGTGAAGGTAATCCGCTGCCCCGAGCGGATTAGAGAGAAGAGTTACTGGAGGAACGGGGGTGGCCTCTTCTTCATGAAGTGGCGAAATAGGAGCCACCGGGTGGAAAACCCTTTGAGCTCCTTGAACAAGCTGGGTCAGGGCCTGGACCTGCTGAACCAGAGCGGCGAACTGGTCCAAGGTAGAGCACTGGTCCAAGGTCACGTCGGAGCTAATGGTGAAGGGGTTTCAGTTGGTGGCGATAGCAAGGGCTCCGCACCGTTGGTTGGATCAAGCCTCTAAGATGCAGCCTGATCCTGAGCCTCAGAGGCGTCTCTCTTTCGGTTGGCCATTAGAGGATTTTTCTTTCGATCTGGATCCTTGTCTCCTAGAATAAGTTTACGGGACTTGCGGCCCTTCCTCTAGCGCCAATCTGTTGCCGTGGAAATCCGTTCTCCAACTCGGGTGCTATTGGGGCTTCGAATCCAGGCTCGACTCCTGGTCAGAACCTGCAAAACAGTCCTCGAGTAGAGGGTGGTTTGGGGGGGTGCCCTCTGCAGAAGACCCTCCGATGCCCAAGTCAGTGGAGATTCACAGCAAGCAGATAAATGAGGAGAAGGATTCCCGAGAAAGAGTTCCTCTAGGGGTGGTGCTAGGAGCTTTGTCTGAGCTCTAATGGAGTTTTTCTGAGAGTGTGAGTGAGTGAAAGAGAGGTGTCTTGAGTGTGCAGAATGCCGTACCTAAGGGGATCTAAGGCTGTGATATTTATAGGCGATCACCTGATTCCTTGGACATGTCATAGAGGGTCTAAAAGTTGTTGGGATTCGAAACTGATTCGAATTAGGCTGTTACAGGGCCGGTAGGATCCGTATCTGATTGGTTAGAGAATCAGGCTGTTATAGGGCTGGTAGGATCCGTATCCGGTTGGTTAGAGGATCAACGGTCAGGAAGAGCAGACGATGCTTCAAGATTCAGTGACTACATAGGCTCTAGGCCATTTCTGGTAGCGTAGGCATGATTTCCTATTTGAAATCTTGTTAATTTAAGTGTATTCCGCAAAAGCGCTTGAGTACCTCGATCGGGCCGAGGTATAGATGATGGCTGAATCTGCCGAAGTATGGAAGACTCAATTTACCGAGGTATGGGATAGTTCGGCCTTCTTGAGACACAGAATGGCTCGGCTATCCGAGGTATAACGAGGCTCGGCCTACCGAAGCACAGGATGGTTCGGTGGCGATAGCTCGGCCTGTGGAGATCAGCCGAGGTATAATAACAGTTCGACCAACTGATAATAGCTCGATCAGCCGAGGTATAATAATAGTTCGGCCAACTGATAATAGCTCAATCAGTCAAGGTATAATAATAGCTCGGCCAACTGTTACACGAAAGCTGTTTGGAGGGGGTAGCCTACTCATTGCTGCCTTTGGATGTGACAGCTATGCGATATGGTGTATAGGCTAGCCTTAGCCCGATGTCTTGGATTATATGAATATTAATGCACTGATATTTTTACCCCTAAGAAATGTAATGCAATTAAGTCTAAGGTTGAAGACAGGAAATATATCTTTTTAAGAAAATATTGTTGAAGGAAAAAATATTTGCCATATTGATATGTTGGATGCACATAATTTCCTCTTCTTGCTTTCCTAGATAGTGCACGTTTCACCAATGTGATTTATGAATCACCTTCGATACAAAACGAGGTATATTGGAATCAGAGGTACTGACTCTTGATGTATGCTGATGGAATTGTCAGTTGATCTCAAATGGTAAGAAGCATAATTTATATCTCTATATGTTAAAGTGAGTGGATTCACATCTCAAAGGGCTGAGTTACTTTCGTGCCTAAGGTGTGGGTATGTTCACTAAAGATAAATCGTGTATGTTCGGTAAGAATAAGTTAAAGCCATCTTGTTGCATACATGTGTCTTATGTATGTTTACTAATTAGCTGGTAGTGCTAATTGTAATTATCATACATTTACTGTGTTATGAAACACACGGGTATTTCATTAAATCAGTGAAGTACCTACGATCTTTTTACATGTATGTATGGTTCTATGAATGATTTACAGGAAATGTGCAATGACATACAAGGCACTTCATATATTGGGTCAAGTGCCCACAATTGAAGACTATGCAAGTTCAGCTCACTTTGTTTGCAGAGTTGACTGTCATGTTATGTGATGTGTCCAAGTGAAAGAGTATTAGCACTCCAAAAAGCCTGAAAAAAAAGAGAGTTTTGGATTGCACTAGGGATAAGGAATCACAGAAAATGTAGCTTCATTTGTCTTGCTAATAGATGCTGGTATGGTGCAAATGGTTTCCTTAGGCCTTGTCTGATGTGATATTTATTTCCTTTTGTTGATGATTATTCTGAGGCCTATTAGTATTGTGCTTTAACAGAAAATTTTCTTTTCTTTAAATTTTTATTATGTTAGTTTTTTATCAATGATCCATTCTTTTGTTTCTCATCCTTCTCCTGAATTTCACATGTACCAGTACCCTGCATTTTATTAGGCAGTTTCTCAATAGTTGAAAGTTGGGATGAAGTGCAAAATTAAACCTACCATTTGGTTATAATGCGACTTTAAAATTTTTAATGTGGGATTTAGGATCATGGAAGAAAAAGGGGAGAAGCAAATAAACAAATATGAGTTTTGTTGCTGCGAAAATTCATTCTCTGACTCGGATGCGCTTTCGGCTCCTGATCCGAACGCCGATCTCATCGCCTCGAGGTGGAACCTGCAAGACAGTCCGCACACAGAAGGTGCTGTGAGAGTTGCCCTCTGCGGAGGACCCTCCGATGCCCAAGTCAGTAGAGATTCACAGCAAGCATATGTGAGGAGAAGACTCTCACAGAAAAATGTTCCTCAGGGCTCTTGTGAGAGCTCTAATGGAGTATGAGATTCAACGAGTGGATGAATGCGTAAGAGATTGCCTTAGAGGTTTTTCGCGTACCTGAGAGGTTGGAGTGTTGTGGTATTTATAGGCGATCACCTGATTCCTTGGATGTGCCCTGGATGGGGTCTAAAAACTGTTAGGATTCGAGGCTGATTCGAATCAAGTTTGTTATGAAGCCAGTAGGGTCCGTATCTTGTCAGTTAGAGGATCGACGGCTGGGAGAGCTGGTTGATGCCTTGAGATTCAATGATCGCATAGACCTAGGCCACTCTTGCGGGTCCTAGGCCACTTCTGGGCATGATTCGCCGTCTGGAATCTTATTCAGTTATAGTGAATTCGAACCCTCCCACACCGGATTCTGCAGAGGTATTTTGAATGCCATGGTTCGGCCAGAATGAGGAATAACCTATTTTTCGAGGTATAGAATGGGTCGGCTCTAATGGCCAAGGTTTGGTCGGCTCAGATGGCCGAGGAATGGCTCAGATGGCCGAGGTATGAGGATAGCTCGGGCTACCGAGGAATGGCTCGGCTTAGATGGCCGAGATATGAGGATGGCTCAGCTTACCGAGGAATTGCTTGGCTTAGATGGCCGAGGTATGAGAATAACTCGGGTTATCGGGGTGACCCGACTTTATCAAAGGCGATTTGGCTTCGTTGCTTGGCTGTTATGCCAGCTGGCTGGTGGGTGTTTAGATTGGGCATGAACCAATTGTAGATGTGGACAATCAATAATGCAATGATGATTTTACCCCTCATCACATGCCCCCCACTCCCTAGTCCGAAGTGTAAGTTCGGATATAGGGAGTAAAATTCTGGAGCAATCTTATTTGGGGATTCAAAAAGGTGGGCAATGATAGTCTCGTAAATGACAGGCCTCTCGACTCGAAGCCCAAATCAAAGAGCTCCAAGGTTTCCGCGAACAATCGGACAAGGCTTGCCTGGAGTTATCCCAAATTAAGGCAAAGCATGATGACGAAGTTAAGATCATGCAGCAGTATTTCGATAAAAGGTGGAACCAGCTGAGGGCTAGTTATTTCGAGGATAAAAATAGTTGGAGTAGGAGGCTTGAGGAGGAGGAGGAGGAGCACAAGTGCCGGCGGCAGTGGGATCAGCTTGCCGGTCTAAATAAGGAATTTGCCAATATGGAGAATCGGTTGGAATGGCAAAATGAGCAGATTGCTTGGCTCACCGACGATCTCGATCAATCTCGGCAGGAAGTTGGGGACAAGCAGTCCTAAATTAATGACCTCAAGGAGGGTCTTCATCAAAATAAGGCGGCCAAATTGAAGGTTTTGGAAAAGATTGAAGAGCTGAGCAATAAAATGGCTCGGTGGGAAGAAAAGGTATAGTGTCTTCTTATTTATTTGCTTTCGGCACTTTTCTTTTGTTCGTGGGTTCAAACGCTCCAATGTCTTGCAGATGACCAAGGTTGAGCTCGAGGCGCGGGAGCAATTTAAAGCTCTAAGGGTGGAATTGTCCGCGAGTCGCCAGATGAATCTTGAACTCGGGAACCAGTTAGCTGAAGCTAACAAGCGGATTACCTCGGCTGTGGAGGAGTACAAAGGCTCTGTGCAATTTTTCGAGGAGTGGAGAGAGGCTTGTGCCGATGCATTTCGGTTCGGCGAGGAGGAAACTCGAGCGAAGATCTCTCGGGCGCATCCCGAGTGGGACTTATCCTTTTTGGACGCCAAACATTTTGATGCTTGCACCCCGGGGGCCGAAGAAGCCGAGTATGAGGACATTTTGGACGTCGATCTTGACGCCATCCAGGGCCCTAATGAGGCCGTGGCTTTCGAAGAATGCCCTCAGTCTGCTGCCGAGGAACCCGATGCTCCTCTTCCTACGACATTCGAAGCGGGTGAAACGAGTCAAGCCCCTCTGGAGATTATCAAAAAGGTTCTCGAACTATCCTTGACCTTGATTCTTAAGGGTTTCTTATGTATTTCTTCCTCTCAGATTTGTAATCTGGCCAAACTTTAATGAATATATCTTTTGTTTCTACTTGTTTGTCTTTTTTTGGACGATCAATTCATGTTCTTAGGACGGTTTATTCTTTCTGAACGGAACATCTTGTTTATTCGAAGCTGGACCGATTTGCTTTGCTGACGTAAGCTAGCTCGGTTTGAACTCAAGGAAATGTCTCGATTGATGCCGAGGTTAAGCAGATGGTTCGGTGCACTGAAGTATAGAATAGTTCGGCTAGAACTTTGGTAAACGTTTCGGTCGAGGCTGGGGCTAAGCAGATAGTTCAATATATCGAACTAAGAAATTGGCTCATTTGGCCGAGGCATAAAATGGTTCGACGCAATATGACCAAAACTGTGCGAATATCTCGACTGGGGTCGAGGTTTGGTGGATAATCCGATCTATAAGAAATCATCTCATTTTTGCCCAAGCGGGTGAGACAGATTTGTAATTCGCCGAAGGATGCTTTGTTTTTTGCATAAGGCATTTATCCTGTTGGCCTTTTCCAACGTGGGTCTTTTAAACGTACGCAATAAGCATTCGATTGCCATTGGATGGCATCATTTTCACAAGGTGATTTCTCAGGCCTGCCCGTATCTCAAGTACCTACAAACGATTTTCTGTATTTAAAGCTCTTGATTCGAGGTCAGAGGGAAATCTTTTGTCTTGCGTCATGGCCTGGGAAATGCGTTCGGCATGCTTTGGAAAATGCTCTTTTCTCTCACTCTACCACGTGGCGATGTGGCGAGGGTGTTTCAAATTCTGGGGCTTCCTTCTTTAATGACTGCCCTCGGCTTGTTTGCCTATAAAGCGGGGGAGTTGACCGTGTTGGGCTATCTCCCAAGGCCTTCCCCTTTCTATGAGTTGTAAGGGTTTTCATGGCGTCTGTTTCATTAAGTTTGAGAGTGGAGAGACTGAGCCTTCCTTTGTAAGTTGGTTTGTCCCAGATAGCTGGGGTGATGAAGAAGCTGTTGAAGAGCAGGCAGTCCTCAAGGGAGGAATTCTCGGAGATCATATAGAGAGCGCACGGGAGGCCTGCAGAGGTCATATGGAGAGCGCACGTATGCGCTTCCTGTGTGTCCTTTGCCACTTGCCATGGGGATCGCAAGAAATGCAGAGCATACGTATCCCCCCTGGCTAACATGGACTTCGCCTCCTCCCTCAATTTGGATTCCTCAGTTCATCCTTCTGAGGAATCTTTTTTCATGTGAAGAGGGAGGAGGGTGGTGTTGGACTGCTGGTTCTCTGCCTTTTATTGTTGGGCAGTGGCCAGTAGTCCAACATCCCACTTGGGGGGGTGCATCACTGGCATAAGCATTCCCAGGTCTTTGGCTTGGTTATGATCCCCCAACGTGTTCATCCGAGGGATCCGTGGATGGCCTACTTTGTTCTTTGGCATTAACCAGTGGCTCAACAGAGCCTATCTGGTTTCTCTGATTTCTGGGGTTGGATGTAACGACATCATTATCGACCGAAGCTGCTCAGCCGGGCTTTTATCTTATTTGTATTTCCTGTGCTATGATACACTTGTAACACCTCTCAAGAGGTTGTAATTTTTTCATTAATAAAGAAAGTTTATACTCTTTCTTCTTTTGACATCTGTTTCTTTTTCCGATGTGACTGTGTTGAGAGTTGTTACTCTCATTTTATGCTTTTGGTCCGTAGCATAATCCATAAGTCCAGCAGCACTTTCGCTATTTATTTTTGTGAACATGTCACTCAGTCCTCTGTGGAGGAAGTGTTTATCTCTGTTTTAGGTCAGAGAAAGGCCTGGGCGGCCCTGTGAGCTTATGTAGTAAGCATGGTCCTATTTAAGGGATGAAGTACGTATTTCTTTGAAAAGAAATAACTTGCATAATCTTGCTGATAAGCGGAGAAAGGTTACTTACCTCTGTCGAAACATAATAGGATGTCTTAGTCGTATCAAAGTGTTTGAGAAATTACTCATCTAGTCCGAGGTTTCCAGAAATATATTACTCGGCTTGGCCGAGGCTTCAAGAATACATCACTCGGTTTGGCCGAGGCTTCAAGAATATATCACTCAGTTTGGTCGAGGCTTCAAGAATATATTACTCGGTTTGGCTGAGGCTTCAAGAATATATTTTACTTGACACTGCCAAGGTACGGAGACCATCACTCGACTTGGCCGAGGCTTCAAGAATATGTCACTCGGTTTGGCCAAGGCTTCAGGAGTATATCACTCGGTTTGGCCGAGGCTTCAAGATTATATTTTACTTGGTGCTACCAAGGTGCGGAGACCGTCATTCGGCTTGGCCGAGGCTTCAGAAATATACCACTCGGCTTGGCCGAGGCTTCAAGAATATATCACTCGATTTGGCCGAGGCTTCAAGAATATATTTTACTTGGCACTGCCAAGGTACGAAGACCGTTACTCGGCTCGGCCGAGGCTTCAGAAATATACCACTCGGCTTGGCCGAGGCTTCAAGAATATATTTTACTTGGCGTTGCCAAGGTATAGAGACCGTTACTCGGCTCGGCTGAGGCTTCAGAAATATACCGCTCGGCTTGGCTGAGGCTTCAAGAATATATCACTCAGTTTGGCCGAGGCTTCAAGAATATATTTTACTTGGCGCTGCCAAGGTACGGAGACCATCACTTGGCTTGGCTAAGGCTTCAAGAATATATTTTACTTGGCACTGCCAAGGTACGGATACTGTCACTCGACTTGGCCGAGGCTTCAGGAGTATATCACTCGGTTTGGTCGAGGCTTCAAGATTATATTTTATTTGGCACTGCCAAGGTACGGAGACCATTATTCGGCTTGGCCGAGGCGTCAAGATTATATTTTACTTGGCACTGCCAAGGTACGGAGTCCTTCTAGCCCAGCTGGGATATATTTTACTTGGCGCGGCTAAGGTCCAGAGATCGCTCGGCCTGATCGAGGATTTATAAAATTATATTTTACTTGGTGCTGCCAAGGTACGGAGTCCTCCCAGCCCAGCTGGGATATATTTACTTGGTGCGGCCAAGGTCCGAGATTGCTCGGCCTAGCCGAGGATTTATAAAGATTATATTTTACTTGGCGCTGCCAAGGTACGGAGTCCTCCCAGCCCAGCTGGGATATATTTTACTTGGCGCAGCCAAGGTCCGAAGATCGCTCGGCCCAGCCGAGGATTTATAAAGATTATATTTTACTTGGCGCTACCAAGGTATGGAGTCCTCTCAGCCCAGCTGGGATATATTTTACTTGGCGCGGCCAAGGTCCGAAGATCGCTCGGTCCAGCCGAGGATTTATAAAGATTATATTTTACTTGGCGCTGCCAAGGTACGGAGTCCTCCCAGCCCAGCTGGGATATTTTACTTGCGCGGCCAAGGTCCGGAGATCGCTCAGCCCCGCCGAGGATTTATAAAGATTATATTTTACTTGGCGCTGCCAAGGTACGGAGTCCTCCTAGCCAGCTGGGATATATTTTACTTGGTGAGGCCAAGGTCCAGAGATCGCTCGGCCCAGCTAAGGATTTATAAAGATTATATTTTACTTGGCGCGGCCAAGGTCCGGAGATCGCTTGGCCCGGCCGAGGATTTATAAACCTGTTTCTCATTGTAGCCATCAAAGAAAGCAATAGAAATAGAAAATTTTTGATTCTTTAAAGATTTAACTCAATGGACAAAGTAAGTCAGGGAGGGCATACTCTCACTAATGATAGACGCGGAGATTATCCGAGTTCCACGTTCGAGGAATATATTTCCCATTTAGATCTTGGAGCTTATAGGTGTCGGGTCTGATTGCCTCCATAATTTGATAAGGACCCTCCCAATTAGGGGACATCTTTCGTGGCTCCAGTGGCTTTGAGACGGATGCCTTCCGAAGTACCAGATCGCCTGGGGAGAAAAACTTTCCTTTGATTATAGTTGAATGGTAGCGGACAACTCTTTGTTGGTAGGCCGCCATCCGGATCCGGGCTTTTTCCCTGACTTCTTCTATCAAGTCAAGATTGGTTCGGAGTTGTTCATCATTGGATTCTTCCAAGTAGCCTTCGGTGCAAGGGAAGGGGAGCCCGACCTCCACGGGGATAACGGCTTCGGTGCCGAAAGCCATCTTAAGTGGAGTCTGGCCTGTGGGAGCCCTTTCAGTGGTTCGGTACGCCCACACGTGGTGGAGCTCCTCTGCCCATCTACCTCGCGCTTGGTTAAGCCGAGCTTTAATTCCCTGCAATAGAGTTTGGTTCGTTACCTGGGCCTCTCCGTTAGCTTGAGGATGTCCGACCGATGTCAGGCGATGGAGAATGCCATGATCCTCGCAGAACTCTCAAAACTTCGGATTATCAAACTGCTTCCTGTTGTCGGTGACGATGGTGTGGGGAAGACCGAAGTGGCAAATGATGGACCTCCACATGAAGTCTTTAGCCCGAGCTTCGGTTATCTGGGCGACTGCTTCGGCTTCAGCCCACTCAGTGAAATAATCAATTGCAACAAACAAAAACTTCCTTTGCCCCGTTGCGAGGGGGAAAGGGCCAAGTATATCCATTCCCCATTTGGCGGAGGGCCAAGGGATGAGATGGAAGTCAGGTGAGCAGAGGGGAGCCTCTGAATATTTGAGTATCGTTGGCACGCATCACAGGCTCGGACAAGGTCATCAGCATCTTTCTGCATCATTGGCCAATAATATCCCTGGCATAGTACTTTGTGGCACAAGGCACGGCTGCCGAGGTGATTGCCACAGATGCCTTCATGAACCTCCTGAAGAGCGTAATCAGCTTCTGATGGATGGAGGCATTTGAGCAATGGCATGGAGAAGGATCGCTTATATAGCTGATCGTCGATTAGAAAATAATGAGATGATTGCAATTTCAACTTTCTGGCTTCCTTTCTGTCAGTGGGCAGCAACCCTTCTTTGAGGTACCAATGCAGGGGGTCCATCCAGGATGGTTTGGCGTCAATCTGCATCATCTGGTCAGCATCGGCGATGTTGGGCTTCTCTAGGACCTCCAGATGGAATTTTGCTCAAGATCCATTGACTCCGTAGTTGCCAAGTGGGACAGTAGGTCGGCGCACGTGTTCTCAGTCCTTGGGATCTTGACAATTTTAAATTCATCAAATAGGAGGATAGATCACACACCTTTTGAGATACTGAATCATACTCGGCTCTCGAGCCTCGAATTTTCCTTGAACCTAGCCAGCCACCAATTGGGAGTCGATGTAGGTAATCTGTTTCTTGACTTTAAGCTCACGGGCGATTCGGAGTCCGGAGAGCAGGGCTTCATACTCTGCTTCATTATTTGAAGCCGGGAAAGAGAAGCGAATGCCATATTCAAAAGTTGTGCCTTCTGGACTGGTGAGGACCAAGCCGGTGCCAGAGCCGCCCGCACTAGAGGATCCATTGGCATGAAGCAACCATGGGGCACTGGGCTTTAGTAGTCCGGGGGTATCCGAAATAGAGCCATCTTCAGGTATGGTGCATTCGAGGAGGAAGTCTGCCAGAACCTGGGCTTTAATGGCTGGACGAGGCTGATATTGAATGTTGTGCTCGCTCAGCTCGATAGCCCATTTGTTCATTCTTCTCGATGCTTCTGGACGATGGATAATTGCCTTGAGGGGTTGGTCGGTCAGGACGATGATAGTACACGCTTGGAAGTATGGCCGCAACTTTCGGACCGATGTTACTAGAGCCAGGACCATCTTCTTGACTCAAGTGTACCTCGTTTCAGCGCCTTTGAGTAGTTTGCTGACATAATAGATAGGTCTTTGGACTTTGTTCTCCTCTTTGATTAGCACCAAGCCAACAACGTTCTCAGAGACCGCCAAGTACAGATTTAGCACTTCCCTGGCTTCGGGCTACTGAGGAGAGGTGGTAAGCCGAGGTATGTCTTGAGGTCTTCGAAGGACTTCTGGAAATCTGGGGTCCACTGAAAGTTTTTAGCCCACCGAAGCACTTTGAAGAAGGGAAGGCATTTCTCGACCGACCGAGCAATGAAGCGGCTGAGGGCTGCTACCCTCCCGGTAAGGTGTTGCACGTATTTGACTGACCCTGGCGGAGCCATCTGCTGCAGGGCTTGGATCTTCTGAGGGTTTGCCTCGATGCCTCGCTGTGAAATCATGAAGCCGAGGAATTTCTCGGAGTTGACTCCGAAGGCGCATTTGGTGGGATTGAGCTTTATCTAATATTTTGAAGTGTAGCGAAGCTCTCCGCAAGATCCTCGATGTGCTGGGATGCTTCCTTGCTTTTCACCAGCATATCATCAATATACACCTCCATGTTCCAACCGATTTGCTCCTTAAAACTTTGTTGACCAGCCTTTGGTAGGTGGTACCTGCGTTTTTCAAACCAAAGGGCATAACTCGGTAGCAATAGATACCTCGGTCGGTGATAAAGGCGGTTTTCTCCTCATCTTCGGGCATCATTCAGATCTGGTTATAGCCCGAATAGGCATCCATAAAAGTTAGCATTTGATGGCCTGAAATTGAATCCATAAGCTGGTCAATCCGCGGAAGAGGGAAGCTATCTTTTGGGCAGGCCTTATTGAGGTCAGTGAAGTCGATGCAGATCCTCCATTTGTCATTCGACTTCTTCACCATGACCACGTTCGCCAGCCAGTCGGGGTAACTAACCTCCCGGATAAACTTGGCTTTGATGAGCTTATCCACCTCTTCTTCAATGGCTTTCTGGCGCTCGGGGGCGAAGCTTCTCTTCTTCTGTTTGATCGGCCAAATGTTTCGTCCACGTTGAGGCGATGAACAAGGACATTTGGGCTGATCCCGGGCATGTCTGATGTGGACCAGGCGAAGATGTCGCATTCCTCCGAAGGAACTCAATTAATTCTTGCCGAAGCTTTCCTTCTAGCTGCGATCTGACCTTTATAGTTCGATCGGGCCGAGCCTCATCAAGTGGTACCTCCTTCATTTCTTCGGTCGCTCTCCACGTTGCTCGGCAAGATCTTCCCGAGCGTCCAGCCGTCCACCTCGGGCTTTCTGGATTGGTGGTCGGTAACAAAGCAATGCCGAGCTATAATCTGACTTCCTTGAACCATTCCCACTCCCCATTCAGTGGGGAATTTCATGGCGAGATGAGGAACGAAAATGATGGCTTTGAGAGAGATTTGCCCCAGTCTGCTGAGGATGGCATTGTAGGGGGATCTGAGCTTGGTCACAAGGATATCCATGAACACGGTAGCCACACGGGGCCAGGTGCCGGCTCGGACTGACAGAGTGATGACTCCTTCAGGGATTATAGAGTCACCTGTGAAGCCCACTAGGGTGGACTCCACCGGTCGGAGGCTTTCTACCCAAAATTTTAACCTCACAAAAGCATCGAAATACAGAACGTTAACAGAGCTTCCACTATCAACCAAAATCCGGTGTACATCATAGTTGTTCATATTTAAAGATACAATCAGAGCATCATCATGGGGGTACTATACCTCCCCAAGGTCTTCATCAGAGAAGGTGAGCTCATCGACTCGAGCTTTCTTCGGTGAGCTTTCCTCCTCGCTCAGCTAAGAGGATGGGGATCCAGCCACCGTTATCACATTAACGTTGCCGATAACTGGAGGATTTGGTGGTGGGAGTTGGCGAGGTTTAGGCTGGCGATTCTCTTCATTATTCGGCCCAGGGGGCCCTCTGAACCGATCCAATTTGCCTCGCCGGATCAATTGCTCGATCTTGTTCTTGAGCTGCCAATAATCCTTGGTATCATGCCCGTAGTCCCGATGAAAGCGGCAGTACTTGGATGGGTCCCTCTGAGCTTCGTTGCCTCGAAGAGGAGGGGGCCGAGGAAGTTGACGCTCAATCTCCATCAGGATCTGTGCTCTTGGCATGGTAAGGGGAGTATAGCGGTCGAACCTTCGGGCCGAACTCTGAGTTTGGTCTTGAGGTGGCGGTGGAGGAGCTCTGCGGTGGTGAGGCAGGCTAACGCGGTGGTGGGCCCGCTGCTTGTCTGAGCCGTTTGCCTCTTTCTTCTTCACCTGCTTGGCTCGGGCTGATCTCCTCGATTCTTCATTCTGGCATACTTGTTCACCAAGGACATCATGTCCGATAGGCTCTTCGGGTAGTAAACCTCTAGAGCTAGATAGAATTCTCCCTCCTTGGACACTCGTCCAGCCAAGGCGGACATGGCCACCTCGTGGTTGAGATGGTCGTCTTCTAAGAGGGTCGTGTTGAAGTGGCCGAGGTAATTCTTCAACGATTCCCCCTCTCTACTTGGCCTCGGAGAGGGAATCGGATCTCCATCACTGGCGATAGCTGCTGATGAACTGGCTGATGAGCAGATAGCTCAGCTCGTCAAAAGAATCAATGGAACCTGGCTTTAGGCTGTTGAACCAGGTTCAGGCAGATCCCCTTAGAGTGGAGGGGAAGGCTCGACAGAGGATCGCATCTGACGCTCCATGGAACATCATGATGGACCTGAAGCTGCTCAGATGATCATCAGGATCGGTGAATCCATGGTACGGCTCAATGGTGGGGAGCTTAACATGAGGGGGAATCACTTTCCTCATGATCCTCTCGGAGAAGGGGATGCCCTGCTCCGCCTTCGGCTGGGATGGAGGGGCTTGCCTAACGGCGTCTATCTCCTGACACCACTCCCGATGCATCTCCTACATATGTTGTCTGATCCCTTCATCCAGAGTAGTATGAGGGATCGGGCGAGGAGAAGATGGCAGCGGTGTCGAATCCTGGAAGGACACCGAAGAGAGGGAGCAAACCCGCCTGGATCTGAGCAGGCTCTTCCCTCCTGCTCGTTGCAACGCCAGCTTCGCCTTTGTGGGCCGGTGACCGCGATCCGCCACCTCAGTCGGATTGGAAGAAGAGATCGCTGGCGAGGCAGGGGCAGCGGCCTCCTCATGAGGCTGAGAAGTGGGAACGGCAGGGCCAGAGGTCGCATGAAGCCCCTGGACCAACTGGGCCAATGTTTGGACCTATTGAACCAGAGCGGCGAACTAGTCCAGGGTCACCGCTGTTGCCGGTGGCGAAGGAATTTCAGCTGGCGGGGGTAGCGGGGGTGCTACCGCTAATTGCATCAGGCCTTTGATAGGCAGCCTGATCTTGAGCCTCGAATGTGGCTCTCTTTCGATTGGCCATTAGAGGATACTTTTTTGGTTTTTGAGTCTTTTCTCCTGGATCACAAGTTTATGGGACTTGAGGCCCTTCCTCGAGCGCCAATCTGTTGCCGCGGAAATCCGTTCTCTGACTCATGTGCGCTTCCGGCTCCTGATCCGGACACCGATCTCATCGCCAAGGGTGGAACCTGCAAGACAGTCCACATGCAGAGGGTACTGTGGGGGTTGCCCTCTGCGAGGACTTCCGATGCCCAAGTCAGTGGAGATTCACAGCAAGCAATGTGAGGAGAAGACTCTCACAGAAAAATGTTCCTTAGGGCTATTGTGAGAGCTCTAATGGAGTATGAGATTCAGCGAGTGAATGAATGCGTAAGAGATTGCCTTAGAGGATTTTTGCGTACCTAAGAGGTTGGAGTGCTGTCGTATTTATAGGCGATCACCTGATTCCTTGGATGTGCCCTGGATGGGGTCTGAAAACTGTTAGGATTCGAGGCTGATTCAAATCAAGTTTATTATGAGGCCAGTAGGGTCCGTATCTTGTCAGTTAGAGGACGACGGCTGGGAGAGCTGGTTGATGCCTTGAGATTCAATGATCGCATAGACCTAGGCCACTCTTGCGGTCCTAGGCCACTTCTGGGCATAATTCGCCATTTGAATCTTATTCAGTTATAGTGAATTCGAACCCTCCCGCGCCGGATTCTACAGAGGTATTTTGAATGCCGTGGTTCGGCCAAAATGAGGAATAACCTATTTTTGAGGTATAGAATGGGTCGGCTCCAATGGCCGAGGTTCGGTCGGCTCGGATGGCCAAGGAATGGCTCAGATGGCTAAGGTATGAGGATAGCTTGGGCTACCGAGGAATGGCTCGGCTTAGATGGCCGAGGTATGAGGATGACTCGGGTTACCAGGAATTGCTCAGCTTAGATGGCCGAGGTATGAGAATAACTCGGGTTGTCGGGTGACCCGACTTTGTCAAAGACGATTTGGCTTCGTTGCTTGGCTGTTATGCCAGCTAGCTAGTGGGTGTTTAGATTGGGCATGACCCAATTATCGATGTGGATGATCAATATATAATGACGATTTTACCCCTCATCAAGTTTGACATTTATGTAAAAAATACTGGTATTATTTTCTAAATATGAGATTGACTTGGTGACTGGATATAGCCCATCATTTGCATTAAAAATTAACTTGATTCTGTATATAGTTATGTTCTATCATGTAACGTAAATTTTGATTTACTCAATATTTATTGATGCAATTGTCAAACACATGTAGTTGGATAAGGCATTACTGCATGATTTGAGACTCATAAATGCATTGCATAATAGCTTACTTTTTTCATATATGATGATGCTTTTGAATATTATATCGATGTTGATTATCTATCTGTATTTGTGCAATTATCATTCCTTAATAGTTTGAATAAGGCTTATTCTTTATGGCTATTTCAGAAGCATGCACATTACTCTATAAAATGTATCTTTATTTAATTCTCTTATTTGAGGTTTAGTCTAAAAATTATGGTATTTCCTTGAAATTTGTCAAGTTTGAAAAGAATTTGATATATCAATTAATCAAGAAATTATCTAGGAATAGAGTCCTAGATTTATCGATGTGATTGGGATCCCATGAAGGAGGTTCAATATCGTAGAAACGAAGCTGATTGAGTGATCATGTTAGAGAATAATTTTTTAAATTTTTTATCCTATCTTTATGATGAGTGCTCTTATAAAGTGATAAAGTAAATTTGTATAAGGTTGAATTATATTCTTAATGGATCCAAGATAGCTTATCTGCGGGGTATTAGTCACAAATACCTTTGAAGGATTATCTATAAGAGAATTATCATATTAGGCCGTGACTAAAGGTTTGGACTAACCTTAAGGAATTCTCATAAAAATCAAGGTACTAAGCGCAAGGCCTTTAATATGCGCTAACCGCTAAAACCTAATTGATCCATACTATGTGTGTGATTAGTAGAAGTCTGAGTCAATGACCTAGTTCAAGGTTTAATCCACTATGATTCCTTCAGATGTATACAATCAACACTAAGTGGGGTTCAAGTCCACAGGATACCTCACCTATTACGCAGTATAAGATGCCCTAAAATTTATGTTATGTTAATTTTTTTTATTTAAAAACTTTTATGGGAGATTGTTGGAAAAAGTTTAAAATTAAAAAAATAAAGGGAAGACCCACACGAGCAAATGCTCACGTGGGTTGCTAGCATAATGCTCACCAGGCGAGCGTTAAGCGAACACTAAGGGTTCCGCTAACGCTCGCAAAACGAGCGCTTTGCTAACGCACGCGAGGGCACGAGCATTCTGTGAATGCTCGCGAGGCCATAAACGGTCATAATATTTTAAAATATAAATAGGGACTCAAATATTCAAATGAATAGAATCTTATGAGTAGCCCTTCGAGTACTCTCATTTTACTTTATTTCTTTTTATTATTATTGATCTTTTTTCATGGGCATCTGAAGGAGTCATTGGGTTGCACCTTCACACGATCGTGCTCATGGTAGGAGGTTCAGATTGAGCCGGATCGTTCTACCTTAGGGATAGATCGCCAACAACCTACATAAAGAAGCGAAATCTAGTCCTTAAGGCAGTGTCTAATATACCCGATTTAGGCTTGATTCTCAACTTCTTTTGTTTTTATTTTTTTATGAATTTAAATTTCTATATTAAATTTCTAACAATTTTTAGGATTGCAAAGATCAAAAATATTTTTCTAACAATTGCGGCGGAGGATGAGGAGGTGGAGGAGCGGAGGTGGGTGATGGTGGCACGGATGGTGTGGAGCTGCAAGATGAGGTCATCGGGGACGGCGGCGACAGCAGTGGATTTAGGGCTTGGGCCGAGGAGCATGGTTGTTTCGAGTGGCAGGAGAGGTGGCAAAGGGAGAGAATGTTGGTGGCCACCATGGTCACTAGGAGGAGATTGAGGCCCATTCCGGTCCCCCATTCTTCCCTTTCTCATTCACAGCCCCTCTTTTCGCCTCTCTCTCTCTCTCTCTCTCTCTCTCTCTCTCTCACCCTCTTGGGTGTGGATTGGAGAACAGTAGAAGAAGCAGGGGATTCTCTTACCTATGGTACATGATTTCGTTAATCAATACTAAAAAAAGAGAAAAGGGTGCATAATTGTAGCTGGTTAATTGGGATTAAGGTTTGGTTTTATGCAGGTAAACAATTATTTTCACTCTTGTCTTGTTTAGAAGATTATTTAAAATAAAAGGTCAAATTCTCTGCCGCTAAAAAGAGCAGCTCAAAGATGAGTACTTGTTCTGGATTCTGATAGCCCTGGTCTTTAAGGCTCTCCTGCTGCCTTGACAGTGCATCGACGCATGGTTTTCATCTCTTGGGAGCCTCCTTCTTTAGGGTTTGTCAAAATTAACTTTGATGAGAGTATTCGAAACAAATTTGCTGGATCGACTTTTGTGATTCGTTGATCGGATGGTGCGATGTTGACGGTTGAAGGATTCAGCCTTCTTAACTCTTTTGTTCCGCTGGCCAAGCTGTATATTGCTTGGGCTGGTATTTTCTATACCATGCATAGTCTGAGCGTCCGTAGGCTTATTATTGAGAAAGATTCTATTATTGTTATTCGCTAGCTTCGACAGGACTTCTGCGACTATCTGCCATCCAATTCCTTGATCCGCGAATATTCGGTCTACTCTACAAGATGCTTACCGTGCCCAGATTCGATATCTACAAGAAAGCTAACTCGACTGGATTGCTAGCTGAGTGACCCATCACTCGGGTCTTTGGATCTGAAAGTAGGATGACCCGTGCCCTCTTGTCCTTACTCAAATCTTGTATTCATATATCTCGGATTTGACTTGTTCTAGAGTGATCATCCGTCTATACAAAAAATAATTAAATAAATAAATAAAAAAAATAAAAAATGATTACTTGATGTAAAGTTTGGGGGACACTTATCTTTGAAATTTAGCGAAAAATTTGATGATTGTATCAGATGTACATTTCTTTAGAAAACAAAAGCCCCCTTATTTGAAGACAACGTTGTTGCTATTTCTTTTAAGTTCCTTAGCCTGGCTAAGCTTAAGCTTAAGCATATAAAGGCTCCTTTCCACGGGCCAGGGCGGCTCCTCTTTGAGAAAATTGCCCTTTATCGCTTTTGATCAGAGGTCACGTGAGATCTCTGTCACTGGCCTGCCTTTTTTTTTTCTTTATTTATTTATCTATTTTTTTTACAAGAAAGAAAAGAAGGATATGTTTTCGTTCTCCGTTAGGATATATTTTACGATGCGAGATTTGTACAGTCTTTTTCTGTTCGAAGATGAATAAAATCTGATTCCACTCAGATATTAGCAGTCAAAAAAAAAATTAAAAGAAATCTTAGTCCCCTTTAGCACCAATGTTTTAATCCAAGAATTAGCCTTAAAATTATTCAAATCAACCACAATCTATCGCTAGAACTTGAGACGCCGTGTTTGTGTGGGCCTGCCTTTTTCTTTTCACCGCAATCTCCGTCGCTCTTTCTTAATCCACTGGTTACTTGACACTTGTAGTCTACCATTGTGGTGATCCTTCTTGGAGGGCTTTTATTACCAATTCTCGCAAGTTAAATAAGCAAGTTCACCATAAAAGAATGTGGACCTACTCCGTTCTTGGTCGAGATTAGATTCGAACTCTAGACCTAACAATTGGCGCTAATAAAAATGAGGATAGTGTTTAAGGTTCCATATGGACTAAATGTTTGAAGCGTTAATCATGTTGCATTTAAGGTCCTTGCTACAATATATAAGGCATGAAAAAAATATAACACCACCATCATGCGAATGTATACGAACACAATTGCAATGTACATGACATTGATAGTGTATAACTAGATTATCATGATGCCCTTGTAATCACTATGATAACATTAACAATCCATCATTCGATTCTATACAAACAATCC